>VYYJ01004791.1:0-12507 GCA_021029165.1 Cyphoderus albinus
CCTGGACGGATCTTCATCATCACGTTTGGAAAGTTATATTATGGCCCTTAAGCCTTAATAAATGCTCGGTTGTGGCTCTCGAATTGAGTAACCTGCATGACAGCACTAAATGCTTTTGATAAGCATCACCACTTCGGGCGTCTTTCCCTAACCTCATTTGGAGCGGTCTGTATAAATCATAAATGTCATCAAATTTGGATTGTAGATTGCATATAAGAATCAGGAATGTTGACAGTAATGACTGTTAGTGATTGCATGCAAATCTTTTCGAAGCTACTTAGATTGAATATTGATGACAATGTGGGACACAGTAGATGACTGCAAAAACTAAACGACAATTGAATGCGGAAAAATTCATTTCGTTGAGAGATGATGAACATGAATGAGTACACACGGAGTGTTTTCGTGTGTGCAGTGTGCACATCGAGTATAAATTTTCGTTCAAAACGGAACGACAGGAGATAAGCGCAGGCACTCTTTCGTACATAGAAAACAAAAGCCTTGGGCTTGATTATTTTTGTTGATGTAACCGTCGCGCAGAATGTAAATGATATCGTTGTGCATTCGAGTCGAAAAGAGGACAACCGTCAAGAGATTGAGAGAAAAGGAAAATATTTCTATCTTTGCCACATGAAGGATGATATTCCGCTGTGCTACGTGTGTGTGTCTTCTTCTATTGTTCCAGGGAAATTGAAAAAGCTTCGAACAAGGAATATTTGCCGTGATAGTGAAATAAACATCATTCTTACTAATGTAGAATAGTCCATTTCCAGTTTACCCTCCACTCCGCCAACCAAAATTCCAACTACACAATAATGTACCTTTCAATATGCAAAAGAGAAAAAGAAGCAGGACACGTAAACAATGTTGAACCCAAAACTCCCCACCAGCCTCGATACCACCGCCCCGTAAAAACCACCAAAACTGTAACCGCATACCATAGATTAGGAGACGATGACAGTACCTTTCAATCTTCCTCCTTTTACACTTGTTTGTAAAAGCACATTCATGGTCGATGTCATTCTACCTCTCACTAGCTGTCCATCTGATGGAAAGGAGCAAGCTTTTCCTCTGTACATCGAAATTGAAGACAGAAAAAGAAAACGACCCATTTTCCCTGGTTATTGCTATTTCTAACCGTTATGACGATGAAAAGCGAGAAATGGAAGAAAAGAGCTCATTCATTTCTATCACGTCGCCACTTTAGCTAATGCCTGGGAATTTTATATTATCATCTGCGTAGTTTTCGGCAAGACAATTATTATGTTCTTTAAGCACCATTTTCCTTTTGCAGCTGCCTACATTCTTTGCAGTTCAATGCGACTGCGACAAGCGTTTGCCTCATGTCGTCCTTTTGTCTACCGATTTTCAGCTCCGTTGAAAGTGAGAATCGCAGATCTTACAACTAATGCAATGATGCGATAGCATTTTCCCTTTCCTTCAAACCCTTTTCTGAAATTTGAAAGTAAAGACAATAAAAATGTTTTAGATCTAAACGTAAAAGGGATTCAATAATGCTCAACTGATGTCTAGTCATGCTTAACACATCCGTTTATTAGTGTTTTACGACATTTCATATTTGTGAAAGAGACTGTAAACTTCATTGCTCTTGAGTATAACAACTTTTTCATAGAACGACAGGAACAGGAAACTGTTCATGAGTCGGGGTACTTCTTTTAGACACTAAAGCACGAAATTCATTTCTTGTGCAACAAGAACATTATTCACTCAAAAGTTTGCACAACTCTTCTCTACCATTCAACCTTTCTTTGTTTCTCTTACTTTGTTCTGCTCCGACTCAAGTGAATACAATCTGTCTCACCCAAGCAGAGGACTGCGGACAGTATTTTTTGCACAAGTGAAGTTGAGACAAAATCCACGAATCAGAATCACATACATTTCTTAAACGAGTACCACATTACCACAGCCATCATCATGGCAAAATGTCATTATGGACGACACAAAAACTTCGCACAATAACGAAGAGGACCGCGCAACGAAAAAGAAAAGAGTGGTTTTAGATTCCTCAGGGAATTAATAAGTGAAGTAAGTAAATGGAAAGGAGGGAAAGAAGAGGAAAGAAAAATGCATTCCTCCTAACTGCTCTTCTTTGGTGATTTGTGCATGTTTCGGAAACGGCTAAAAAGTTATCTAATAAGGGATTAAAAGCAAATAACCTATGGGCCTTCATCCTTTTTCTGAATCTCCGGCACTGACTCGATCTCCTATGAGTGGAATGGAGCTTCAGGGATTTAGATGGCATTAGTGGCCGTGTACTCTGGACGAAGCCAGTTCCTCCTCCAGCTCCGGCCATGCTACTTGAACTGCCTTGCCGTGTCATCATGATACCTGTGTCACTCTGAGGAGAGAGCGTCGACATTATTGTTGGTGAAGTTGGACTATTACTTGAAGTAAAAGGCGTATTACTCGGAGGACTTATTCTTAATTCTGTCGCTGTTCTTCCAACATTTCCAACCATGCCGCTGTAGCCAGGAGTGTACTGAGAATGATAGTTTATTGGTAAAGCCAGAGGGAGATTTGGGCCAGGGTGAGCAACATTATTTCCCTCGCCCGTGTCCATACTGCTTGCTGTCGTCACAACCGTGGGCGATCTTCTCCGGGGTGGAGGCACGGGGATGCTTCGTTGTTGCTGCTGGTGTTGATGGTGGTGGTGGTGATGATGATGATGATGCTGTTGTCCTTCCATTCTTTCTATTAATGCTGTGACAGAGGAGTTTGAAGATAATAACGATGATGACGCCAACAAATAAGAATAATGGCACTTCTGATTGTTTCTCTTGACAGAATAATGGCGTTGCTGATTTGCTAGACCGACTTCAACTTCTTGTATAAACTCGGAAAAAATCGAGCAAGTTGCTTGAACCAATGGATTGACGACAGTACTCCACAAGTAGTAGCAGTATGATATGATTATCAATAATGTCAACATAATCAGACTAACATGAGAGAAAATGTTTTGTTCTATCAGTCGTCCCTCTCTGCAGATATTTTGCCACTGCGCCTACACCATTATTTATTTTGCTCAGGTATTTATATGAACTTTAAGCTGACTTTCCTGTTTTTATCCCCTTACTTTCCGATTACACTTAATTTGTAACCATTGATCGCGAAACCTCTTACACGCACTAAGCCACTATTATACAGATTGTACAATACCCCAATTGCTTTTCTTTGTTGGTACTTTTAGAGCACAGGTAAATGTCTGTTCAAAGTACGTTTTCACTTTTCTTTGTACTATTGTGCGACAATCCAATAGGATAAACGAGGATTTCCAGAGGAGATAACGGAGAAAGTAGTGTAGAACAATCTTTTGGATTTTCAGAATTCCTAGATTGTAACCAAAAATTTCCTTTAGCCACGTAAACAATGAGCTCTTCTTTCATCAAAGCTCTTTCTCGATCAAACCCAGCTTCAAATATCGAATTGGATTGACAATGATACACTTCTCCAGAAATGATGACAAACTCCGCTTTTTCTTTTAACACAACCTAGCAGAGTAGGCACAAAAAGGTTGGCCCAGTCGCTCAGGTAGTTGAAAGCAAATGTTCTCTGAGTCTCCTTTTTGTTTTTCACATAGTCGGCAATAAATAATGTACTACACACTTCACCCTTATGCCGTATGCAACACCCAAGTAATGGTAGCTATAAACGGGCACAGAACTTTTCTGATTCAATCAACGCAACACAGCTCTTTCCTTTTACTTTCCAATTTATCCCCAAAGAGCAGCAGTGCACTAGTGGAAAGAAAGGTATTCGCACAACTGACTGAAAACGGTAAGGCTCACCACTGCTTTAACCACTCCGCTGTTCATTAAATGTTGAATGAGACAGAGAGCGAAGGATAAAAAGGTGGTTTGCTGCTTCTTTTGACAGAGGTTATTCTTCAGAAGTGCTGTTGCTTTCCCTTAGTATCAGTTTAACTTCGTGCTGCTGACTACAACGATGAAAGTAATAATAACGATTGAAGAAATATCATACGTGTTTCCGCTTATAATGGGATAAACCAGCTACTCTCTAACGTTCCAGTCGTCATTCAATTTGTTCAGATTTTCCTCGCTTTAAGATGATCGTATATCCGTTAAGAGTAAACCTCAAGTAAATGCATTTTTTTCGAGAGATTTGATTCAATCAAGAAGATGTTGCTTTGTTGCTACTTTTTAGTATTTGGCCAACAGAAGGACAAAAGAGAGAGTCAAGTATTCCTCGAGGAGATTTTTCTTTGCAACAAATATTTATCTTATTTTGCCTTTGCTCACTTTTGCTTTTTTTGGTTGGTTCAGTCTCAAACAAAAATCTCTCGGGAATGAATATTAAACTATCTGGAAAATAATGACCGGCTGCAGCTGCAACATTGGACACTGACGACGTCTTCAAGTCTGTGAGCCAGTGATGATAAAAACTAGTTTCTGTCACAAGTTCTTTCTGTAAACCTTTGAATCACGAACTGCGCAATTCAATGATGACATTGGGCAAATAGTTTAATGTTAATTGCACCGCTCCCTCCACTCCCATTTAATTTTAGACTTTTGAACCTTCTTCAGATGTAAATTCTTGCTTACAGTAAAAATGAGAATCGTAAGATTTCTTTTCACCACGAGCTTTACCACTTGAGTTCTCTTCTGAATTTTATTATGACTGTAAAGTGCGAATGATTATAATGACTAGGGCGGGTTTGGTTGGATAAGATAAGGGGAAAACTTTCTTTCTGTCGAAAACAAGTAGGAATAGGAATTCCTTTTCATCAAATCTTGTCGACTAGTTCTCTGCTTCTCATGTATCGAGAAGTTACTTGTACTAATCACTTGTATGGATCCGTAAAATTTTGCCACTCTGATAACAACAAAGCTAAAAAGTTATTCGCTGTCTATCGGAGCGAGCTGCTTTTCAATTACCCGCTATTCATCAAACACAATAAAAAAGAAAGGACGAAGGCGGTTTTAGTAGGCTAGGTCGTACTGTTTGCGAAAATATGTCTGTCTACTACACATTTTTACTAGGGATCACGACCATCTGTCACGTCTCTGATTAATGTCTTGAAGTATTGCACTCAAAAATATTTTCCACTTGTTCTCGAATGGAGCATTCAGTGTAGAGCAATGGAAAACGCAGAAAAATACAGCATCGTCGTTTTTCCATTCATTTCGATTTCCGCTTTTTTGTGACTCGGGTGACGTGACGTAAAATTCTTTTGGATTTAAAGAGCAAGAGTCATGGAATTATCACAGTGGGTTTTCCAAAGAAGCGGAGAAAATTCGACATATATTAAGAGCGGGCGAGCGAGAAATACAAAAACACAAAACCGTTCTAAACAGTTAAAGTCACAGTACTGGTAATGTCGTCAATCCAATCTTCTTAATAAAGTAGTTTAACTTTTTTGTTCCTTGTTCAGTTGGTAGAAGCCAAAGAGGAAAGTTTTTATGTTATGTTAGGCAAGGCTTGTTGAAAAATTTCCCTTGATTATTATACATCAAAAGAAATGAAATAGAGGCTATGCACAAAGCTAATCAATACCACTAGAAAAATAGGAGTGAAAGAAGGCGCACTTGTTTCACTAAAACTTTTCTCCCCTTTCCTCTTCACTAAATTCATTTGTATACAAAAGGTACTTCAATCCAATGACATTTACTTTCTTTCTTCCTTTCCGATGCCACAGAGTACCATGTAGCAAAAATTACGATGATGGGTGTGTTTACAATATAAATTTTTTACAACTGCACAACCATGGCTGTTGCTGCTGGTTTTTAGCAGTTGAGGCAGCGAGCGCACAAGTCAGAAAACACGACACTCACGACGCTGCTTTCGCTTCTAGTCGAGACTCACAAGTAACAAATTAATTTACATCCTCCTCCTGGAGAATAGCGGAGGTAGGGCTCCAGCAAAACACCCAAGCATTGTATTAATATATCTGTTCATGATATGCAAGTTTTACACGACTTAAGATTCTCTACCAAGCACCACTTCTCAATGCTTGCCTTCATTTATATACCTAGTATTTTCTTGGAAGGGTCAGAAAATGACGACTGATTTTTACTGCACTACTTTTTAGCACTGATTATCGAAATTGTTCTCCTTTTTGGGTATAATACAAAAATATTCTCCTCGCTAAACAAAACGGAAGTAGCGAGTTGGAAAGGTCTGTTAAACCGATGAATCCGTTTCACCCAGCTTTCACCCACTCGGTTTCTGCAAACACGGACGAAAATATTAGTACGCTTTCGCAACAATCATGATACTGGTATGGTGTTAGTCTCATAATATTCTTTTTAGGACTATGTACTAGAATCAAAAGAAAATAATAAGATTTTCCCCAAAAGTCAAGAAATTATCTGAAAAAAGGAGCGAACGACTTAATAAGGCTATTTTTCTATGCTATTTGGCACAGAAAATGAAAGGTAAGACTACTAACTACGACTAAGGAGAAACTTTGAGTGATACGATTTTATATCGACTACAGCCGTGCAGGAAAAGTATCAGAAGTTTCCTGTTTCATGTGGTGGAAGTCGTGTGCTACTATATCTTCATGGATTCTTTTCCATAAAAGTTGCTCAACTCCGGTGGAAAGTGTGGTAAGTAGTAAATACTTGAACATAAAACTTATTGTCAAATCACAGAAAAAAAGGAATTTATTTTCCTCTCATGCATTCTACTTGGAAAGTTTATTCCGCTGTACTGGCAGGAGAAGAAAGGCAAGAAAAATGCAAAAACGAATATCCAGGCTGCCAAAAAATGTGTCTAGTGCAAATTCTTATATCGTATATTATTGCATTTGCCTACTTATGTTTTCATGTTTCCTTCTCACGAAAAACAAGAAAAATTTCTCTGTCTCCTGCTTAGTGAGAAAAATTTCCCTTAGTTAGTCTCCTTCTTTGTCTGAAATCCTACGTAGCAAAATGTGGCAAAGTCTTCTTTGTGTCCTGCTTGGTGTTTCTGTGGCCGACGCACTGAAGGAATGACAGAAGTATTGCAAAAACAGGTAGTCTTTTTCTGAGCTGCTTTGTAGGAGGCCAACTTTTAAAGAATACAGCACATAGCACTTTATTAGGCATGGGACACAGCCACACCGCTCCCCAAGTGTCTGTTTAAAACGGGAGAGAAAAGGGCGAAGAATGTGCGCTATAGTTGGGTAGAAAAAGTTTTGAAATAGAACAGAAAAGACTCGACGAACACATTCATACTCTCCCAGGAACAGCAACCAGCAGCTATCTCTGGCAACATGATACGATAAAACGTGGCAGAGGAAGAAAATGGTTGCTGCAAGTGAAGGCTGAGCTTTTGCACAGCAGTAGTGGAATCCATGCTGTAATAATATACAGCCAAAAAACTAGGTAGATTCAGTTCGCTAATGCTTTCCATGAACACGAGATATTTGAGCCTTGTTGTGACTAAGAGGCTACCGTGCGCCACGGCAAAACCCACTAAAAAGTGTGGAGTGGTGAAACATTAGTAGCAAGTTGAATGTTGTAGTGGCGGCTGGTATACATATGTACGTCATTTAATACGTTTAGGTGAGTTGTAGTCTCGATGTACGCAATGGAATGAGCTGTTGGCTCAAGAGTGATGAGATGGGAAGGTGAAAGCTGTTTGCTTTCTTCCTCTTTACTTGATGTGCTGGCACTTTTCTCAACGATTTCTCAATGCACATAAGTAAGAAAGAATGGATAGTCACCGAGAGAATTACCTATGTAAAAGCTTCCATCGTGTTTCAGTTTCTCCCTCGTGAAATATGAAAAAAATGAAATTAGTACAAGTTGGAATAATTAAAGTTAGCGTAAACCCCTTACTGCTAAGCTAATCCAGATTGCACCCCAACAAGGAAAGTTTTTAAATTTAGTATAATCAATCACCATTTTTAGACCTCAAGATCTTAAAGCATCGCCAACTAACTCAAGAAAAACATTATCAGGCGACGGAAAAATCCTATCCAAAATGGATGGGAAATGCAAAACTTCAGTCATACGAAACATTTGATTCCTTGATTATTATGCTACACGATCAATTCCGCCAATTTGCAACTGACAAAAATTTATATTGCTCCCCACGGCATCATAACACACAGATCTAACTCTAAGTCTAACATAGCAAGTCGGAAGTAAGCAAGGTCGAACGATCATCTCATTCGCCAGGAGTCAGTGGTTGGTCGCTTACCTTTGGTTATATAAGTTCACCTTTAGCTGCCAATAAATGCCGCTGGACCAGGATGGCGGTATTATTGATTACTGAAGTGGTGGAGAAAATCCCCTGTCACATTAACTTTTCCACTGGAACAAATCCTACTGACACGGCAATCAAATCATTCGTTCACATTATGTAACCCAGACATGCACAGAAGGGTTGAGTGAGACAAAACATAAATGTAAGCGAACTTAGAACAAGTTTATCATAATGCCCACGCGTTGTTCTCGGTGCAGGCAAACATTATTATAATAACATTATCATTTTTCACTTTTCCTTTTATAACCTGCTGCTGGTACTGGCTTTTCATTTGGATCACTTAGGAAGGCGCGGCAGCGTCACAGCCTCATTTCCGCTGTCACAAACAAGTGACGACGTTCATTCAATTCGTTTCGTACAGATAAAAGTGCTACAGGAAGACAAGAGTGATGCATTTAAGCAAGGTCAAATATGCTGCCACAACAGCATCACCATAAATTCCATATGGTGTTTAATTCAAAACTTAGACAGAGAAAGAGTGACGACGACCAAACCTGATTCTTCCACATATGTTCACTTTCCTTCACTCCATTCAAGTTGATCATTTTATTAAGGCATTTTATTATGTACATTAAAGGCACCTTGCGGTGGCATGACTCTACCTCTTTCATACACTCAATATACTGGACTGAACAAAAGATTGCTAGATTCGCTTCGTGCTATACCCACTTATAAGAAGAGACACACTTGGAATAATAATAGTTTCCATTCTCACTATCATCTTCATCAGTTTTCATTCAATCGACCGCACTCCATAAATCTTCAAACCACTACACCTTATGATGAAACCGCACATGTGGAACCGCACTTGCTCCATTGTTATAGATCGACCACTACAACAGATGTATAAATTGAAAGAAAGAGACTGAATGAGAATACTTTGTTCGTACTTTTGTGAACTTTTCTGATATAAAAGTTGGAATTATTTCCCTTCTGCTTCTTCTCCATTTTCCAATGGGAAAACTATTTGAGATAAAGGGTGAGGGGAAATAAGTTAACCGAAGTTGGCTTCGATTTTTTTCCTTTTTCTTAAAAAATGACATGAAGTTATGATGACACAAGCGACACATCTTTTTTTCACTTCGTCATGAACATCCGTCAGTTTTTCCACCTTATACTCAATTTTTTCATTCCAAAAATAATCATCTTTGGTCTTGCGTTATCAACTCACCCGCTTCGTTTCGCTGCTTGCGTAAAATGACGAAGGAAAAATCAAATTACCACGAATGAGTGGAAATGACACAGATGGTTTTGAAATGAATTAATGGGTGTTGAAACAAAAAGGAAACTTTGCCACTTTCCTTAATTTGTATATTATGGGAAAATAGGCCAAAAATTGAACACCAGGTTTAATTTCAGGTGTAGAGAAAAGTCATGACTCTTGAAAGTCGGCGCAATGAACAGACTATCTGACATACCATTCATTTTTATGTTTATGCAACCTATACTTTATTTCTTTGAGTACACAAGTTATTTCAAGTTAGTTTGATAGGGCATTATTTTGTCTGTCAATACAACTTTATTCACGTTTGGTGTCACAGTTGTCTTATTTTGAAGTCTGTTTTCCAGTGACTTTGGTTATATGATATTGTTTATTATATGAGCCGTGTAGGCATCACGTAACTCACGCAGTGCCAAAACAATCTAGCAATGAATATTTTCTAATAATACCGGTAAGCAATGTACCGAATGTTAAAACGATAGCATTTTAGCAAACCTTCAATTTCACGCGTAATAATGTATACCTATTTACTTTGTATTGAACTGTTGCTTAACAGTCGAATCGAATTTTACAAAATTAAAGAAGTAACAATGCCGAGGGAATACATAACATGAGTAAGAAATCCTCAAAAATCTTTACTCCGCCACTGGTCTCAACATATTGCTTTGAAAGAAATGTACATTTGAATTGAATGCAATTTCAAAAGTACAGCTTATTTAAAAAACTGTCTTCACCATCGACATATAAAAAGCGTATATAATACTTATTGTACTTTTAGTAAAAAATAGGCCCAATCTATTTCGTGACTTTTATAGTATTTCAGCATCCTTTAAAGTAAACAGCTAGAGTTACGAAGACGGATGAAGGACTATTTTCTGTGTCATGCCACTAAGAAGATCCGTTTATTGCATACAAAAAATCCTATTCCCTACAGAAGTTACTTCTAAGATTCTGTACTACATAGCCACCACTATTACATTAGTATAAAGAGCGTGCCTTACGTTTGAATAAGAAGTCGGCTAGATCTTGGACCGTCCCAAATAATACCACATTTTTATCATTTCTTCTTTTTGCTCACTTTGCGAAAATCTCTAATAGGCGAGGCGACCTCGACTGGCACAGCTAAAGTCGTACATCGCACATACGGTGGTACTTCGTCTAACCATTCGTGACGTATATAAATTTGTAGCATACAAGCAATAACTCTATGTTCTAAAGGCAATAATGTTCCGCATTAAGATGTGTGCTATTGTATCTTTGGGGTTTACTTATTCTTCCTCAACATAAAAAGAAAATTATTTTTAAAGCTTCCACATCTGGAGATGGAAAAGTGAAGCGCATCCTTTCCACGGCTGGACTAAATATATATAAGGGAAAGTTCGGTAAAAGAACCATCAAATAAATAAAAAATGCTCCGAGGAAAAAGTCAATTTCGTTTCGTTCGTGCGTGTATGCTCACTAACCAACGAACCATTTAAGTGAAATGAAATGACTTCTGTTTTCTTTTTCCAGAACACCGTCATTTTTATTTTAATATGGTTAATGTGTTTACCATCATTATCATCAGACTCCTTTCAAAAATAACAATATGGCTTAAGTAAACGCCAACCCCAATTCCAACTCAGCATTATTTTCTTCATTTTTAGGATAGTTTCTCAGCTATTAAACTCGCAGTAAGGATTCTAGACGGACAATAAAAATGAATATTATTTGGAACACTCCCTTAATAAATATTCACTTTAAATCCTCGTTATTTTACAAAAAGCAGAACCCATTGTTCGCTTTCTCATTTCAGCGAATGATGGAAACGAGTAAATAGCCGAAAGCGTTGGAGATGAAATGTACAGAGTACAGACCATCAAGGGAAGACAAAATACAGAGAAAATTTGCAGAAAAGCAAAAATAGTTCGCCTTTGTTGTTATTTTACTACCCCTCCTTCATCCTGTACTCAAAGCTGTCTGCGTAAAACCTCTCCTTCAAACAAATACCTTCACTTTGACAAGTGCACAAAATGTAGGTAGGTAGACTACAATGCAAACCAGCTTGTTGATTCGCCACTGCTAACCACTTCAAAAAAATTGGAGCAACTTGAAAGGTCCAGGTATAAAATAAAACACAAGGAAGACTCAGGAGCTATAACACATCCGTCTCCGTGTGTGTCTTTCCAACGTGTGGTCGGAATGGGGTCTGACGTAGTACAATTCATTGCTTTGTTTAGTAAACACGTTCTCACTGCGCGGAAACACGTCAACGCTTTTCTGGTTTTCACATCGCTCGGGCTCAGCTATTTGCTAAGGAATCGAAGAGAAAAATAAGAAGTTTCATAAAAGTAAAATACTGGCTGTAAAAGACAGCGAAATTAAAATATGGCTTTTTGCACTTGTTCTGCCGTATGCATAAAATAGTTTTCCTTTTGTGTAAACTAATTCATTTACCAAGTTTACGAAAACTGTTCCTCAGTAAAAAATGTATACAGGTCATAAATAATGCACGATTGAGAATTCGTACCGAGACAAAAAGCGGTGCTAAGGGAAGAAATGTGCACATTTATTAGATGAGAAATTGTACATTGGTTTGTAAAGAAGAAAAATAAACTGTGGAAATTCTATCGACAAAAGTTCTATTCAGCATTTTGTACCTGCTTTTACATTCTATTTTTAACATTGGTTTAAGATTCGAAGAAAATGAAGACGGCAGGCTATGCGAAGGATATTATATTCCTCATTGTAATGCTACCGTAAATTTTCCTTTCATAGCTGATTAAGCCCGAGGTGACGGGCAACGGAGATATAAACTTTTCACGTTCTCTCAGCTTGTATTCATCCAACGTATTTTATTCCTCTTCCGAAATACATTAAAGAGAAACTTTTTAGTCAACCATTTAAACACATCGTGATAGAAAATGAAATGCGAAGGACTAAAAATGTCATATTTTTATGCTCAGGTAATCCAGCTAGCGTAATAATTTGGGTTGTGGACAGGACAATGGAAAGAAGAAAAAACAACCTGTAAACAACATACACATAATATTTTATATTTAGTAAAGTGAAAG
>VYYJ01004792.1:0-12506 GCA_021029165.1 Cyphoderus albinus
ACAAGGGGGAAATGTTAATTCATGGGATTTTGTTGAGTTTGAATCTTCTCAATTTCCTCTTACCTCTGCGGGATAGAATGGAGCTTGTAATGAAGCAACACAAGCCGAAAAGAGGTAAGCCAAGGAGAATACTATTATCGTAAAAACTTGTCTATTTGTAAAACCTGACGACGAGCACAGCTTTCTCCAGAATTCCATTTTGATATTAATAATCGGAGATAAAAAGTCAGGCGCTCTTGTAAAAATAATTCAATTCTCTTCGGTGGAAGAGAAGGAATTTCTATTTTTTAAACAGAATTAAAAGGAATACTTTACCAACTTTGCTTCAGCGTTTGACATTCTGGAAAACATAATTATGTACAGTAAAATGTTTTGTATGCTGATCAAAAATATGACGATGACGGCACATGACATCCACTACATCACTTTGTATTTGTATTTACTTCAAACCTTCGCGTGAATGTTTTTAAACAGGAATTAATATTGTATGTAAAAATATTCCTTGTCACTGCCTGCAGAGTGTATGAGGCTCAAAAACTATGGAAAGATTAAGGAATGTTTGGTTATTACCGGATTGAATCGTAAGAATTAAATCTTGTTGGAAGATCTTATTATTTTGACACATGTGGACTCTTCTTTTAAAGCTGATGGCACTCCAGCTTTTATGTAAATCTGTATTGGTTGTCATTAATTCATTGAACCTCCCAATGCTCTGACCACTGATAATGCCAGTGGAAAACTAGCGAGAGCTTGTTTTATTACCTATTTTCATAATAATAAAAACATTCAGTCACAATTTCAGGAAATAGTACATTGTATTCTGGGTACTTAAGAATTTTAATTTTAGCGAATGGCATTTTAATTTTATTCTCTGGCTAATTGAGTCAGCTTAATTTTTAAAGTTTTACTTGCTACATTCTCGTGCATAGTAAGATTTTGTCCATTGTAAAATTATGTAAATTATAATTCAGTGAAGGTCTTAATAATAGCTCTTGATTGAATATAAAATTTAATTCACCCTGTAGAATCACAAAATGTATCAAACCACGCAGGTACCATTAGGAGGGACGGTTACTTATTTGTTCTTTTTGCTTTTGTCAAATACGAGAGTTGAAATATATTTATAAGCAGAGTTGGTTGTATGTTGATTAAACACAAAATTAAATACTAAAAATGTATTGTTTCAGTTAATTACTATATACCAAATTCCATGCTTTGTTTGATAAGTATAGTTCATAATAACATGTGTGAAGAAATGATATTTATTGATTCAATTATTTATGCAAACGAAAACCTAGAACCTCAATTATAGTTGGCTTTACAGGTTAGCATTTTAGATTAGAAGTGGAAGAAAGTGAAACTGGTAATAAGAAAGTTAATAACCAACCCTGAAATACTTATGTCAGTTAAACGGAACTGCACTAGTAAATCTTGTGTAAAATATAATGCATCTTAATTTTGTGTCTGACTATAAATCACAATTTCAAAAAATAGTACTTTATATTCAAATTTTGGGTACTAAGAATTAAATTTTTAGTTAATGTCATTTTAATTGTTATGCTCTGACTAATTAAGCCAGCTTAATTTTTAAGGTGTGCGTATTGCTAGCTTGCGAATTTCGTCCATTGCTAAAATTATGTAAATTATAATTTAGTGAAGTACTCGTGGAAAACTTTGAATGAATACATATGTCATCATTCAAGGTTATATAGTATGCATACTTTGATTTTGCACTAGCTTATTTTAAACTAAGCATTTGCAGTTTGTTCTAACGTCTGTAATTTTATAGAGCTTATTTATAGTTTATTTGTCAAAAACATTAGATCTCATAATGAATGGTTGTAGATACATCATCATACACAAAGAGGACGTAATATGATATGCTTGTAACACCTGCTCAAGTTTAAAGAGTTCGTTTGAAGAAATATGCTTATTATTTTAATATTTGAGTGCTTTTGAAACTGAATTAATTTTTTGAAATGACCCTTTATAAATAGTATTGTTTTACTTGGATTATGCAACCCAATTCATGTCACTCTTTTTAGCTAGATATAAAACCAAATTTTAACACTGACACACGCGAGTAAAACTCATCAAAAATGATCTTTATATATAATATACGATTACATAATTTAACATTACTATAAATTAATTCAATGAGCGTTGATGCTGTGAATGAATGTGGGAATTTTGCTTTTTTGATAACCATTTAACCGAATGATTGCGTAGGTCATACATATTATAATTACTCCTAGTTAGGACAAAATAAAGTAGATTGACATAAGATGAGTTAAAAATAATCGAAGTGTTAAATACTCGACAAGAACATTCGATGATATTAAGTAAATATTTGCTTTTTATAATTTAATTTTTTATTTCTTAAGTTTGAGTTTTTAGCTTCTTAAAGCAATATTAAACTGTTTAGATTTGCGTACTGGATTACGTTTTCTTTTTGGTAAATAAATAAATAATAATGCAAATATAAACTCGTATTGCGTATTTTATCGATTGGCTAAACTTGAGAAGCCGTAGCACAATAAAGTCATTTAATGTGCTGCTATTGTATAAAAGCAATTTAAATGTCACGGCCACGGCCGTCCATCGCCATCATGACAGCCTTCAGACTAACTGACTTCTAATGGCTTGATTTTAACAGGTTCAGGTTCAATCGATGCAGTTTTTCTTCACGGTTGGTACCTGGAATCGATTATATTCAGATTTTATTACAGCATGTTGTACATGTACAGTGTAATTTTGGTACTATTAAAATTTAACGCAGACGTATAATTTAGAATAAACGATAATGGTATAATAAGACTGAACGACGCGTTTTGTGACTGAAATTGTTACTCCTTGTTCACTCCAAACGTACGCTATATCTAAATCGGTTGGACACGAAACGGATAGCTTAATCACGTAAGGGGGTAAACTGCAACTATTTCTAATTTTTTGCACGTGCCTACTGAAACGGTAAAACCGAACATTTAAGTTGCCTTACATCATAATAAATATTACAAGCGATCACTACTTCTACTCAAAATTATAATGCTCACTTGTCTGCTCTGAAACAGGATCTTTGTTATTACTTCGAGGAAATCTATTTAGGCAGCCTACTAGCTTATAATGCTAGTGAAAAATGCTATTGAAGTATTAAATTTTCTACATTACATTTTGAATCATTCGTTTTGTTTCGCTGATGATGAAATTGAACAAAATTGTACCAGTGCTGACGAGTGCTTATGGAATGACCAAGAGTATTAACAATAACGAAAATAACCGATTGTAGTAACATTTTGCACATATGTGTGCTCCTGCTGCAAGTTAAAAGTTTTTAGAAGCCGAGAATAATAATCGACTATTCGATTTTTGACACCACACTGTACTTAACTCTTCTTAATTCTTGAAGTGAAAATCATTCAGCTCTACAATGAGTACAGTCTATTCATTAGATGAGACCTTAAGTCAACAAAATAAACAAATACAAGCTAAAATTGGCTTATATCACGCAAATATGACTATCAGATCGATTATGGTTAGGCCAGTTGCATCAAAGAAGACTTCTCGATGAAGCTAGTGTTTGCTAACATAATCTTGCATTAACACAAAGTCAACCTGTGAATTACAAAACAAATCTGTTATGTTCAGGCATTGTATTTTCATGACAGGCCAAGCCTTTTATACCCAAAAGTAATTTCTAACAAGAAGAAGTCTACAACCTATTGTTAAGTTTATTTAGCGAACGGTGCAGAGAAAATCTTAAACTGTAAGGTGAACCTTACCCGAGCATCTTCTTCAACACCTATAGATAATTAAATCGTGCTTGCACGACGGCTCATTATCATGATAATCATAAGTCAAAAGATTCCTGTGTATGGCTACATTGTAATAATCTTTGCAATCTATAACCGCTTATAACTTTATTTTTCCATTCTACATAAAATATCTCGGACCTCCATCTCTATCTTCCTTTCGTGTGTATTTGCAAAAATTGCAAACCTCTTTTGGCAAACGGGACCCTACCTGATCACAGGGGTGCCTGACCGACGCAATATTCTTCTCGTTGTATCATAAAATAGTTTCCTGCTCGAGAAAGCATTAGGCATTTATGTACGTTTGTTTATATGCATCAAGAGTTAATAATGATTATTTTTGAATTATCAGTTAAAAGCACAAATCAAAACAACATTACAGGGCGGTATTCTACAGATACTAATAATTAATGTGCCGAATTTGCAAAATGAATGCGTTTGTAATGAAATTCGTAAAACCTCGGCTGCTGTACCAATAATCAGATATTAATTGTGTCACACCGACACTTTGATATTTATGTGATCTGCATTGAAAACTGTACCTACGTAGATAAAAATTTAATCTTGCTGCGATAAAAATTGTATTTGCACAATCACCAATAAGAAACCATTGATCCCGAGTGGGACATTTTCCTGTGTAAATAAACTATAAAAATAAATATCAAAAATAATATTTTAAATTCTGCTTTATTAAATGCTGGTGGTTATTTACATCTGCTTAGTACTCATTTTTTTTTCGTAGTTCATGATTCTAGGGGTGGCACCTGCCCAAGCGCCAAGAAGCAAACAGCACATCTTAATAGGTTAACCAATCTTAACAGCACTGATACATTAGATTTGTAATTCGGTACTTTATTTTTTTTAAGTACAAGTTTCGGATAATGCAAATTTTATAGATACTACGTTGTACACTTTCGCAAAGAAAAAATTAAAACTAACGAGTGCCACTTTGCGTGGGTCTGATTACCGGTAAACATGCGTCACTTTAAATGTACATGAATAGTTTAGCTGAAACCTGAAAATAAATCATTTTGCTTTCAGTGCACTCACAGCAATGACGTTGATGCTCAAACTTTCGAAAAAGAGGTAATCGAAAATTTTAATTTTGTCTTTCTGGTTTGGTATACCACGGGGTGCAGTCGTAAGTTGAGTTGTTTCGTTTTGTGTGATACGCTTAGATATGACTTACGGCAGCAACAGGGACTTGTTCTTTATATAGAAGTAATTGATAGCAAAGATTTCTTACGATGACGGCACGCTTATTAAAAGTTTAAGATAGCCATCTTTACAGATGACTCATTTCTTATGACAAAACATACCGGAAACCTCCTTAGTCCAATATATTTTTATATTTTGCATCCGGTTGATTACAACATAATTTTGCACAAATTATGTATTTGAAAAAGAAGTGTTTTGCTTTTGCTGTTTACTCAGTTTGAGTGAAATATTTTTTGTGATTAGTAAGAGTCCAGCCAGACTCTTTAAATCAAAATATTAAATATGATTGTATTTGAGATATTGAGATATGAATATGACCTTATTTCATGCTCATATGAAAAGATAAACTGCAGAAGTAACACAATTTTTAAAACCAAAGAACTATTTGGTATAATTACTCTATGCTAATCCGAATGAAATTGCGGAATACAGATTGTGTATTCATTGTCCATAGTGCTTGCTAACTAAGCCTTTTGAACATTTACATACAAGATGAAACAGTTAATTTGCCCATTCGTGGTCACCAAAACATTTGAAAGCTTGTTTTATTGCTTAAAATTATTATTGACTAGAAAAAACTATCAACAACCCAAAATTGTATGCAAAAGTTTGCTACTGGATAATAGTTTCTCGCCTACTTCATTTTAAATATAATTTACTCTGTAGGAAAAACCCTTACGTAAGCTCAATTTGCTCAATTAGTATAGACTCCTACTCCATAACTTTTATGGCAGGTACTGTTAAAGGCAAGAGGAAAAATACATTTATAGCCTGGCTTTTGAGAAAATGAATTAATTTGTATAACATTTAGGATTTAAGTATAATAATGATTCAATTGTGTTAAACGTAATAAAATTTCTCATTTTTTTCCTCTTTGGGTCACGTAAGGGAGAGAATTTAAAAATAAGAAAGCTGGCTTGTGATTCATCGTTATCATTCGGATCACATTATTGTAATTTTTACTCATAAACAGCAAGTAAAATAATGGGGATGAGTAATAAACAGCTTAGAAGAGTGGTGATTATGTATTAACATAATAATAAAAATTCATCCCATAAATTCTCATTTTCATCATTCCAAACTTAAACTCAGCCATTGTCGCTTTCAGCTTCAAAGCATCAAAGCTATCAAATATCGCATCTTTCTTGTCTGTGCTCATTCAATCAGTTGCATCGGCAGAAAATAATAAGAATAGAAAGATAGCTTGAAAATCACATCTACATACATACTCTCGAAAAGAACAACCTTTATTACGTTCGCCGCATAAAGTTAACAAACGCGCATATTCGAAGATATTTTGCTTAACGTTACTAATAAACATTATCGTTTTTAATAAATGACAGTTTTCTTATGGAGTAAACAACTTCTATTTTACGGTGGCTATAATCTAGGTTGTTTTTCTTACCGCCACAGGATAAAAAACTGAAATAAAATATTTTACGATATTCTACGACATTCATTCTACTTCTATGCTTACAGCCTGCTGGTACATGTCATACAGCTAACAAGCTAAATGAATAACTTTGCTTAAAAAAAGCGTACGAGCCCAGTTTCTGTTGCTTCATCGTCCCTACCCTAAGCAAAAGCTTCACATCGTTTTATGAGATTTTAACCGCCCCTTGACTGATGCTTTTGTTGTTTACCTAAGTTGGTATTTATTGGTTGTTTCATATTACCGACCTTTATCGAGGACACAAACGTTGACAGACTAATATGTAGTATTAATAAACTATACTAATTTTTAAATTCTACATTAATTTAGTCTGGCACATTATGTATGTAGGCATTTAAAAATTCAAAGTGAAATGCTTCTAGGGTACTCTGAAAATACAAACATTTTCTAGCCGCAATTCTGATTTACAATTTTCTAAGCAAAATACATTTTACTTATTGTCGGTTCTGACGAGTATGCTAAAGGCAAAAATGAACACGGATATTTAAATTAATTGCAAATTCAAACAAAAACTTTGGATATGCTTGTTAATTTAAAAGTATCTCGTGGCATTGTATATCTATTTTAAGTCAATGTAATTTACAATTCGGCAACTGAGTTTTTTATACAAAACGAATTCTATTAAACTTTGTCTCCAAAAATGTAAAATGAGGACGATTTCCTTCCGTTTGATTCACACCTCTGCCATCCATATCTAGAAACAGCTATGCATTATATTTCAATTAATGATTTTATTATGAAAGCTTTAAATGAGCTCATGTTCCTGTATCGTAAATTCTTTGAAGGTTTTTACTCCAATTAATTTGTCATTAGTATTCAACATTTGGCACTATCCAAAGAATTCCTGCAGTAATTATTCCATTGTAACTGAATTTATTGTACAACATTACATTTTCGCTCGACTTGAAAGGATGCTAAAATACCAAAGTATGACGTTGGTGATGATGCAAACAATTTTAGTGCAAATATGTGTTCCATTAAGTGACTTGATTGTAAATTTTCACATTAATGACAAAATTGCCAATTCTTCGACGCAAATGTGAATGGTGACGATTAATTTTGAACGCTTTAATTTTCATTTAATTGTTATAAGTGGGAGTAACCACAAAATAATGGAAGTGTGGAACCGCATGCTGCAAATCAAATATACCTTAACTCGACATACAAGATGATTTTATATAGGGAAAGAAAATATATTTTTACGCTTTGTGAGCCACCGACGCGACACGATAGTGAGATGTGAAATGTTCGTGTGAAATGATAATGATGACGAAATGATTGTGTTCCGAATATCTCGAATGTACTTTCCTGTTACCTAAAACGTGCCGATTAGATAATATCCAGCTGTTTTTCATACCTTTCCGTCATTTGTCAAATTGCTATTTATGGTTCGCTGGAGATGTATTGCACTGAAAAGGCACGACGAAACATACTTCACGTTTCGAGGTCCATAATTTTACAAAACTGACGCTTCCAGTCCAGACGACTGAGTCAAGTTGTTTTTCTCTTCTGATCGTTGAAGGTTTAAAATCGTCGAGCTTGCAAACCAAAATTAGAGCTGCAGCTAGCATTTAGTTTATCACCTACTCAATTTTATTAGCTAATACTAATTACATAATAAATGCTTATGTATACTCAGGTATGAGCAAATCATGAGATTTGTGTATTCCTGCCCGAATGTAGTGTAGTAGCAGTTTCAATTTTCAATAAAAAACTATATGCACCTGTGACTCAGAATAATATTTATTTCTCTTTCATATTTTTACTTTTTACCGAAGAATTATAATATTCTATACTATTTATATGTGAAAATCATTGACCGAACATGAAAGACTATTCTGCACAATAATTCACGAGTTTCAATGGATTTACCGTCTAATTTCTTTATTACTCTATGCATGATATTAAGTTTAAAGAACACGCCTTTTGCGCCAGGCGCCAGTACACTTTCAGGAGTAATCAGTTAGCTGGTAAATTCCGTTAGATAAATATTTTTAATCTATACAACCGAAGGTGAAGGTTGATTTTGCATTTTATTATTGTTTTCTGTTTGCCTGCAAACCATTACACGCTTCAATTGTGATTAGACACGCACTTCAGGTAACCCCAAGTATACAAAACAATATGTTTTCCATTCCGACTCCTCACTTGGTGGTCAAATCCTGAATCGCTTTTATTTTCAATTACTCTTATCACATCACTAAAATCATTTGCCAGACTAGACCTTACAATGATGAAATTTTTTACTAGGAACATCTTCGTAGAGGCACTGGTTAGAGATATTCATATGAATGTACGGGCACAGAGGCTTATCGTAGTCATTGTTATTGTGTATGTGTATTCATTCATTCTGCATATTAACTTCAAGATTGTAAATAGGTATGCAGTTCGCAACCCCCAGTGGCTCTGGAAAGGTTTCCTCTAAACAATACAAAGATAAATAAAAATTTACGTCTACAATACGTCCATTGCGATTATGCAGGGTATTTGTGTACGTTTGAATTGAAGTGGGGATATTAATTTTTAGTGGCCATTAAAATTCATTTTTACATACATATGAATATCATGTATATTAGGTATAATACAAATTCTACTTGTTTAAAGTTGCTCTGGCTTGGCGCATTATGGGCTTCCAGTTTTCCAACAATGCGCTGATACTGATTCAATCATTTAGAGCAAGATTTTGTAATTGTAAACACTGCCTGACCACTTTTAGCTGCCATCACATCGTGGTATCTGAATGGTAAATAAAATAAGTCATTGAGTTGTAAAAGGTGGTTGTGAGTCAGTATCCATCATCCATTATCATTTTGTGGTTTTCTGTTTGCTGTGGTGGACAAGAAATAAAAATTAACTTTGATGACTTATATTATCTGATAAACCAGTGCAGATAACAGTACGCAATGTGGTGGTGGAATGGAAACAATCCTTTAATAATTTTCCTATTTTGATAAGAGTTATTTTCACTGTACATTTGCAAAATTCAGTTCGTGAAAACACATTTAATGACTTTATAAACCTGTGTTCCAGTGAGTATGGAAATGTAGTTACGAAAGATTCAGAAATTATCTCGCGTCCTTCATTTTCCTAAAGTATCTAGTTCGTTTTATCCACCAAAATTCATACATTCTCAACCTCCTAACCTACACAGAGGACAACTAAACTGGAAAAGGTACACAGAAAAAATCTAATTGCGTTTTAAGAACAAAATATCGTATCGGAAAAGCTATAATCAAAATCTAAACTATTTCTTGACAAACCCAATTAAGGATAATTAGATTTTCATCTGAAAATGCATTTTTAAACAATTCCAGTTCACCATGTCATGTTTTAGAAAAATCTCTTCGTATCATCAATTTATCCATTCTAACAACTATTGCAAGCTCAGTTCGTTCTTCACGAGTGACGCTAGAGAACAAGGAATAATTTAGCAAAGTGATTGAATAATGTTTGCCAATTTATAAGAGATTTTTACAAATTCAAGTAATGAAAGTCGCGTGCAGATTTTATAGAGTTGACTACTGAAAGTGAAGTAGCCTCGCTTTAAAAAAAATGCCCATACTCTCTGTCGCCTGTTTACTAATCGTAATCAGTGTTGTTAGATCTATTTTTTACAATTTCCTGTGCTGAAGTTTGTTGTAGTAGTACATTATTTCGTGGACAATGCAGAGCATGGATAATAATGAGTGGATCATGTTCACTTTCCAGTTGGTATAATGAAGCAGAAGAATAGATGAAATCAGCGTTGCCTGTCTATTTTATCATATGAATTCTTTTATGTTTGCAAAGTCTAAGGCGTCATTAGGAGGAATGAGCTACCGACAATAACAACAATAAAAACAGAAGGGGGGCAAAGTAAAGTTGCCTATGCATACAACACAACCATTAGAATTATACAACTTACGAATATGTCTATGAGGGTAAAATTGTGGTATTGTCATGTTTATATTGTTATTTTATGTAACTCAGAAATCCTTTTTTATTAAACATTCAAATTCAGAGAACACATCGTGAGCTGATTTGAGTGGCTGAAATAAGTGGTTTAAAGTTTCTCTGACGCTACATACATATTATAACGAGTATTCTGTTCCAGTCACATTTATGTACCTGTAGAATTCCAGCATAAATGTCACAATGTCACACGGTCGCGTCAAGAACTCCAGAAAGTTAAGTGCGGGGAAATTATCTGTGACTTCATAAAACAAGGACACACACGCCGTCCGCCTGCCCACGAAAATTGTTGGTTAAGAAATGCTTAGGTGATTTATGTACCTTACACGCTTCTCTGCAAAATATTACACCCACCCAACGCGAAACTTTTTTATACTTATTTGATACTTGAAAGCAATTATTATACTTTGCTTCCAATACTCTGCCCTTTGGCATTACGCTTTCAGTGGAAATGTTTGGATAAATTCTTGAAATCCCTTTGGAAAAGTGCTACTCGTTCATAAAAGTGCTGAAGTGGAGCGGCAATTTTCTTTCTAAAGTGGTAATTATTTTTAGCAAAAAAGTGACTCATTATCTTCATCATGCGATTTTCATCCGCCTATAGCAAAACTCTTCTAGTGCTGTAACAACAATGACAAATTATGTTAAAGGCACTACAGCAAGCATAATGTTCGTAACGTACTGTCAACGACAAAATTGTCCTTTTGCTTAATGTGCACATTCATTTCTTCAGGTTGCCGAAATTCGACCGGTGTTAACTGCTGATTAGTCTTTTTTTCTTTATTACTATAAATCGCAATATTGCATAATACTTTCCTAAACGTTACAGTACCACAATACGACAATCCACAACTTATTATTGAACATTTCACAAGTCCAGATTTTACTGCATGCTATAACTTTGATGATGACATGACTTTAAAATAAAACGAAATCAGCTTTTTTAATACCTCGGCTCATTTTGCATTCCCCAAATCTGATGCTCCATCATGAACGAAGATGTGCTCATACATTTGATCGTACTTTAAATTGAGGACGATGATACAAGTACCAATACTGTTTCTTGTCATGCGTAGATTTTATTCTATTTAAAATTTAAATTTGGACAAGGTGACTCATTGAGGATATATTCTCAATGTTACAGTAGGCATTTTATTTGAGGAAGCGAGTATTGTGTGATTGAACTAAATTATTTAATGTAAAAAAGTAAAAGTTTAGCTACAGAGAAGTGAGAAAAGTCCAAGCATCATTTGTGAACAGAAATGATAACTCGCTTGAAATAAACAGCATTAAACTGTGAGGGGCAAAGTTAGACAAAATTTCAAGTTCCAAGGAAGTTTCTTCGAAAAATCACTTAAATGGATTGTGGGAACTATTGATTTGTTGAAATAAAACAAAGGTACCAGCACGGAGACCTAAGTAAGACCTACATAAGTAAGTTGCTAATAAATTCGTAGCAATTAAGGAAATGAAGTCATTCACATATTTACTTTTTAAATACAAAATACCGTTGCTTACAAAAAGCAAATATTCAGAGGCAAGAAAATAAATACTATTGTACCGTGTAGATTTGTTATTCAAGGATGTCTTAATTGGATTTCTGTAACAGTTATTTTCTTGTTCTTGCTAATTTTGCCAGTCGGCCAGTCAAAGTTCTCCAAAGTGTTTTATTTAAAATAACCAGAACTAGAACAACCTCTTAACATTTTTCCGCGTGAAGAGAACCAGAAGCACAGAAGTGTGAAAGTTCGTGTTTATTCATAGCATCCGCATATTTGTCATTTCCTTCTAATACATTATATTTCTAATTCAAGCCGAATTACATCATTTAAAGCAATGGTTGATACAAAGAAAACTTACCGATATCTCAACAAAATTGTTACACGAGATTGATGACGAAATAATGGAAATGACGGGAGAGGTTTTGAAGAATTGCATGATTGTTTAAAACCAAAAAAAAATAACTTCTCGGCCTTTTGGTGCTGTTGTCATCAACATGATTAAACACTGTATTATGGTTGTATACATACTTTTTAAACGATAGACCCATTTCTATTGCAATAGCTTATTACAAC
>VYYJ01004793.1:0-12506 GCA_021029165.1 Cyphoderus albinus
CATGGCATTCGGAGACAACGCGTTTTAGACATGATTTTTTACGGCGAACAAAACCTACTAGGTCTCATTTGGATTCTTACTTAACACCTGAATATATTTACTTGTTAGTGCATATTATTTAGGAACTTCTGTCTTGTAGCAAGTGAAAGTTACTACTTCTGAATTCATAATATACTTTGTAACTTCCAAATCCGTTTTGCAAAGTTGTACTAATAGAAATGGTTAAATTAAATTCTAGTTTGAAAATATTTGAGAAAATGAGTTGGCCTGAAGACATTTTTCACGGAAGTAACACAATGGAGTAAGAATTTGAAAAAACCTACGATTAAAGTTTACGATTAAGTTTCAAGAAGCACGGAAATTGACAAAAAGAACGTAAACATTATACAATTTTAATTTGTAAAAACAAACTTTGAACTTGCAAACCAAGTACAAACCTAATTTAGCTGATTGTACAAAAACATTTTGATTTACTACTTGTTTGCGTCACAAGGAGGAATTTATGAGATGCATTTTACAAAGAATTTTCTGACTTTTGCTTTCGTTTAACGGTGTCCCTAATTCTAGACATTTTATTAATAAAATATTTTGCACGTATTTAGTTATACAACAGTTAGTACTTCAATTGCACTAGAAAGGGTATAATTCAAGTCGGAATAATAAATTGCCCGTGTAACATATGTGCACGGTCCGAAGTTCATTACTTCAATTTCCGTTCGTGAAAATAAATGCCAGCAGTAATGAATGTACATATGAACAGAAAGTCAAAACTGAGATAAAAGTGCATTATCGTTGCATGTACATACTACATGATTTCATCTATAGTTGTATGAATTGCGAAACATAAATTATTTTTATTCCAGTAGAGATAATTGACATTGTGAAAGCAAAGCTGACTTGGCATAAACTTTTAAATTTATGTTTCCCAATTTCAGGATGAAGGTGATATGAAGTAGGAAGTGCGCCTCGACTGAATCTTTGTCCGTGACTTCTACTCGGCTTCAGCATCAGTTGCTTGCACCTACTTGCTGGATATTGAAGAAAGAACGCTGAGACTGAGGCAGACGTCTATTCAGCTTGCAGACTTGAAGAGTTGGGCACTGGAAAAATGCTCGCGTTTTTTGTCGAGTGAAAGTTTACGTACACTGACGAGGAAAAGATTAATTCATTCCGTAGACTTCAGTGGGACGGTGTAGACGCAATATAGATACTAGGAAGCTAAATATTTAGTTCACTGTGTCAGCTATATCATTTCTAATTCTCATATTGCCCCGGTTTAGTTTTCATTTTTGCAATGGTGGTCTGTATCAATACAACGAAGAAACCCTTTTTGAACAAAATAATACTTAGATCAAATTAAAAGTGTTGAGTTATAATGCTTCGTGATACAAAGGTAACTGATACAATGGATGGCACGGTTGAAAGCGGAGAATTTCAAGAATTCAACAACGGAAGTTATTTATTTGAAAATGTGAATTCGTCCTCAGCGGACGAGTATTTCAATGGCTCGAATTTTACGACAGAGTCAACGGCTGGGTTTCGCCCTCAACTGACTCTGCCTATTGATATGAGATTCAATAGTGGTCATGTGGTCGCAATTTCGGTGTACTCGGTTCTATTTGTGTTGTCATCAGCTGGTAAGTTGCGTCAAATCGATCTATTTTATACTATTTTATATTTTATAAGAAACATGACAATCCAGTTAGAGGCTTCAAGAAATTAGTGCTTGATACTGAAGACGAAAAACTCGTTATATTTGGGAAGCGTAGAAAATCAGACTCTACGTTTCTGGTGGTATGGAATTAAGATGTAAAACCACTTTATTTTCACAAACAATAATTTATTGCGTGAAATGAATTTGCCTATGCAATTTAGGAATATAATTGACTCCCCTTTCAATGTTGAAGAATTATATTCCATATTCTATACGTATCATCTCAATACTACTTTTTATCCTTCACCATTCTTCAATGGGAAACTGCTACAAATACCATACTTTTCCTGTAAATGTAAACTACGAAGTCTATAGAAATTCATTTATGACTTATCTGTATTCCAGTAGTAGTCAGAGGATTAATTTTCATTTTTATCAGTTAGTGCCACATGCCGTGTATCTTAATCCAATCATCCTACAAAACCACTGTGCTCGTAGCCTAATAATCTTTTGCGTCTCGGGCGAGCTATTTAATATGAGATTATATAGCAAACACAATAAATTATGTTTTACGTAGATTGTTAAAGCTATTCATCTCTTCCCATAATCCTTTTGTATAGTCAAAATTTGTATTTAAAATACAAAGTTAGTGGCACAAGATAAAAACGCATATTTCCAAACACAGGATGCTGTGCTTGAGAATAACCAACTGCCTCATTTTATTACCTTCAGTGCCTCCGGAGAGAAACTGCTTTCCCTATAAACCTTTCAAATTATAGTAAGGTATTATTCATGATAAATATTTTTGAAGAACATTTGCATTTACATATAGGTTGTTTTCATCCAAAAATTATTTTGAGTCAACCCCTACTTCATGTTTTCCACGAAGTTTCTCGTTGATTATACAAATTTTGAAATCGGGAATTTTGAGTTTCCAGCTCTAATTTCCAAACTCTACTGAATGACTTTTACTTTTCTTCCGACGAAAAACATCAAATATTTAGCTTGATATGACATGCACAGTGACTGATTTCACCCGCTCAGGGGGACATAAAAATGTAAAAAAGAATCCTTTGGCAATTTTAATCTCAGGAGATGAAACTGGTGCTGTTGAACCAATTTCTGTAAAGGTTTGACCGAACTTTTATTCAGCAGCCCCAGTCTCATCTCCTCAAATAAAAATAAAGAAATCGACTTTCTTGGACATTTTTATTGTCGCCTTGAATAGGTAAAATCAGCCACTGCAGTGCCACTTGACTAACATACAAAGTACTTTACTGAGGTTAATTGAAGGAGCCAGCAGAAATTCATAAATCATATTTATTCATGCATGAATGATTGGACTACATTTTAGTCACAGTCTATCTAACAAATATAATTATTTATTAATTAAATATTTTATATGTACCCACCAATAGGAAACATCACTTTATTAATTGCAATATTACGGAGGAGACGACCCTTGCATCCCCTCTCAAGGACCGACTTTCTATTGTTGCATCTGGCCATTGCAGATTTAATTGTACGTTGTATGGTTTAGACTATTCTTTTGTCCAGACGAGAAAAATATTCTGGAGCTTTTGATAAAGAAGTTCAATTAACATTTATTAGGTAACATTTTTCATGATGCCACTGGAGATCGGTTGGGCTGCAACAGTTTACTGGACCGCTGGAGATTTTATGTGCCGTCTCATGTCGTTCCTTCGAATCTTTGGTCTTTATCTGTCTGGATTTGTATTAGTTTGTCTTGCCATCGATCGATACATGGCAGTAGCTCATCCAATGCGAGGGATATCTTCATCAAAGCGAGCTAAAATCATGGCTTCCATTGCCTGGGTTCTCTCAGCAATCTGCAGTTTTCCCCAGATCCTCGTTTTTCATGTCCTCAGTCATCCATATTTCACTTGGTACAGACAATGCGTTACTTTCAACTCTTTTAAGTCTGCCGAGCACGAACTCCTCTATCAGCTTTTTGGCATGGTCATGATGTACGCGCTGCCGCTCATTCTGCTCATCATTTTGTATGGATCCATTGCCTTTCACCTACATAAAATGTCTGCATCGTCTTCAATTCGGCAATCGACTGGAAACCTTGATCAGATCCCTAGTGTTACAAACAATTCAATCAACTGCAGCTCGATAAGAGTCTCCTCTAAAAATAACCCTGGTACGTTACAAACGTCATCAACATTACAATGGAAATAACGCATCACTTAAACTTAAATATAAACTCAAAGGATTTCAGGAAATTAATATATGTCTGTCCATTTGTACAGGAATGCTTCTGAGGAGGACGGGTGGGCAGAGGATAGAACGTGCAAGACTGAATTCAATCAAGATGACTTTTGTGATCACAGCCGTGGTAAGTTGCGCCAACATTTTCAGCTGTTCCTTACACTATTGTTTCTGGTTGAGAAACTGACACTGAAAATTACATAAATTTAGAAACATATTGAACAAAGGTATTTAGTATAATTTAGAAAATCGTCCCATTTCTCTTTTTACTTTCTCTTTTATCATTGGTAGTTTCTCATTTGTTGGACGCCCTATTATTTCATGTGTATATGGTAAGTTTGATTTCCAAACAATATAATATTTAACAAGGCGCAAGTAAATTAAATTTGACATTTTTCGACCTTTAAAAACACCCATTAAAATTCTACCCACTCTTAAATTCAAGGTACTGGATAGACCCAGAAACGGCTAAAAACGTAGATCAGCGGATACAGAAAGGACTGTTTCTATTCGCGAGTACAAATTCAACAGTGAACCCAATTGTGTATGGTGTGTTTCATATGCGAACAATGCTGCGGAGAAGCAACAGATCTCCTTAGTTCAGAATTGCGTAAGGCATTAATCTAAAAGTGAATCGTAACTTTAAACATTAAAAATGTATTCGTTCTAATGATTATCAGTACAATTATTGTATGTAATTTGTCTCAATTTTCTAAGTATTCCAGTTTAATTCGTATTTTCACTAATGTAGAAGCTCTATCATTAGTTTCAACTACATGTTGTAATATAAATTCACATTAGTCTTATATAAATTCCTTAGAATGCATAACATTTACAATAAGAGCTTAACATTTTATGCTAAGATTTCTTTAACTGTAATTACTATTATAATTAAATTTGTTTTATTTTCATATCATCTCTGTAAAATAAACAACTTACATTTTCAATAAATGATGCTTTACTGGGATTCGAAGAACCAATTTGTGTTTGTTGTTGATTCAAGCTTGGCTTCTCGGAAGATAGTAAAGCTAGCGTTATTCTGTCGGTGTAAAATTTAAATCTTTCCGACTTCCAAAATTCTATTATACCATGATGAAAGAGATTTCATGTCCAGGTTCCAAGTCAGGATAGAATTAAGCGAGACAATATTATGACGTCTAGGTTTTACAATTTTCCAAGTCAACCCCAAGCCGCTTAGGCCAAGCCTTTCTTAATTTGTTATGAAACTGGGATAGGTTATTTGCATTAAATGCAATTTTGTGCATTAATTTGTGCGTTGTATCAATATCGGTAAATAATAATGAAACATTAATCGCCACTTGCGTACCGGTAAATTCTTTTGCAACGCTGGTCGAACGCAATTGTTCCTTAATTGAACGAAGGTGAGACTTGAAGTCACGTTTCGTAACAGGTTGTTTCAGGTGATATTAGCTGCATATTTAAAATTTCTTTCACTAAAGTGTTCCTAACGAAAATAAATACATACTAGATATGCATATATAAACGATGACTTCAAACGTTGGCTTACAATAATTCAAAACTACTGGTATCTTGAATATTGAAGACATAAAAGCAATCTCTTCAATTTTTATAATGTAATTTAGCATCATGCTTTTATTTCGAAATACGAATAGACTCGAAATACAACGCCGATACTATTTACAAGGCTGCCTGGATTGAGAAGCTAAACTTAGAGAAAGGGGCTTCCTAGAAAAGAGCAAAGGTCGATAAATTAAGAGAATTTTTTGTTTTCCTGCAGTAACTAAAACATTTGAATTTAAAACTCCACAACGAGAAGCAAAATCCACTTGCTTCAAGGCACTTAAATGAATAAACAAATATTCATATTTTCGTATAGTTCGAACCGATGTTGGTTTTCATATTCATGTGGACTCATGGAAGTTTCGTGGTTTTAACTAGAGAATATATGATCAAAATTAATAGCACTAATATGGCATTATTATGTGTTTGGAGGTAAAGAGATGCATCTACGTATACATCAATCAACGTATCTGCAATTTTATTTACATGCAGTAAATGGTCTGAAGAAAAAAATGTGTTGCTTATTTATATTTTATACACTGCTAGCGTAAATTCTGGGAAAAATGAAAAACTTATTTAATGAGAAATCTAAATTTGTCATATCAAATATGATTTAGTAGCTCAAGATACTCAAGTAACAAAAACGTCAATGGTGAATACAACAATGCCCAGCCATGGCGTTCAAAAATACCAATTTACGGAGTATGCATTAACGCTTGCGAATGCTGATCAATTACCCGTAAATTGGTCATCTATGGTAAAAATATGTTTTGCCTTTATAAGTTAGGCGGATAACCTGTTTGAGGACTAACCGCACGTTCCTAATCATGCCATTCAACTAATTATAATCCTGAAGAAGAGGAATTAATTCAATTTGGTGAAATCCTCACTGTGCCCCTTCTACATTGCAAAACCAACTGCACTGGATCTTGGCATAATAATTATGAGGACAAAAGTTACAGTTACAGCGCATTTCAATCAATGCATTTTCTTTTGAGACAGGACATAATACGGCAACAACAAGCCAGCTTTGTACTACTACCTAATCAAAATCAAGGATACAGTGAAACGATACAGATGCTCTCATGCCATCAACGTAAATTACGTTCTCATTTCTTTTCAGGGAGCAGGGAGCATGAGCAGTAGCAATATGTAAGCATTAACAGTTAATTAATGTACAAAGTAGTTTTGGAGAGGATATTAGAGGATATTGACCGACTCACAGGGTAAGATACGAAGAACAAAAAACTTCTCATGGATGTTTCCTCTTATCTCTCTCAGACAACGGCTACTTCATCTCAGGGTCATTCGCTTCAATACAGGGGCTTAATAAAAAGTGGGTTGCAGAGGATTACATTTTAAGTAAGTAAAAGGCTGGCCTAATTCTTGCTGACGCTAGTTTAATATTTATGTGTTACTGTAAATTGAGAAAATATCTTTTGTCGTTCAGTAGACTGTAATATTAAAGAAAATTCTAGAAAGGGAGGTTTAAAATAATATCCCATCTTTTCTTCGCATTTTCTCGCTGACTCCAGCCAACATACACGTCAAACGTTACTCTCAAAGTATTTAGATAAAATAGCCAGATTTAAGTCTTATCTTGCAAATTGCAAGAAAAAACAACTGGAATCACAGAACAGTACAATTGTATGTGTATGGGTTCACCAAACTACAACAACAATTGTCTTCGTGTTATCTCAAGTTCTGAAATATCTAGAAGGTATTTTACTGTTACTCAATAATATATAACAACAGCGACGAACTAATTTATAAAAACAATATGGTTGCTTTGGTACATATTTCATTTATGTACCTCTTTGTATACCATGGTATCGTGTAAGAGTAACTCTCTATGATCCCGTCTAGCCTTTTTTTCTTCAAAATTGTAATAAAAGGCATGATACAAACTAAATGATCTCTTGGAAGAGATGGAGAAAGCTTTGGTGAGTACGAAGACTAAAGTCAGTGAGAAGACGATAAGAGATGATAATATTTTGATCCTCGCTTTGACGAGTGTTCTCCAATATTACAGTTTATTGAACCACAAAGGCTTTTTGCTTTGCTCTAAGCTTTCACTAATACATAAAGATCAAATCACCAGCGTTTTACTCAAGGCGAACGTTAAAGCATGGGATCATTGGAATCCTCTACAATTGTGTTTTTTAAAGGCACCCAGTAACCGTGAGATGAAATATCCGTTGCGTAAGTGAGGTATAGGGGAGTAACATCCATGACATGAAAAGCTTTTTGTTTTTAGTATCGTTCTAGTTGAGTTGGTCAATATCTTTGGATAATCTATATCACACTCAAAACGTAGAAACGGTATAAAACCCTGATAAGCTACTTGAACAAAAATCAACTGTTACTGCTTGTTTATTGCTACTGCTCCCTGAAAAGAATCGAAAATGCCATTTCCTGGTGATGAAATGAAAGCATCCGGGTTTTCCTTTATCTTGTTTTGATTAGCGCATCGCTACCTACCTTTGGTTGTTTATGTATTGTATTGACTTTCTCTATGAAGTAAAATATCCATTGTAATGGACTGCTACTTTTGTCTTCCAAATTATTGTGCATAAACGAAAACTATTTTGGTTTCCTATAATTGTTGCTCTGCATAGATGCTCTGAAACCGAAAAGGTTACTGCGAATGCTCTACAACTTAACAATTGCTTTGAATGACTCGGTTGGGAAAATACGATAAAAATCACATTATCATGACACAATGTATTTTTATAAATACAACTTCCAGAAGTGTCAATCAGTGGTTTGGTATTTAACTATTTCTCAATGGTTTTTTAGTTCCAATTTATTTTGATTTCAACAAAATACGTCTGTTGTGGTTATATAACACATCATTAGCCCATTGCAGATTTCGAACGAAATCATATAACTTTTTGAAGTTTTTTGTCAATAAAGCTTTACCTTTTCCATTGTGTCCAATTGAGATAAAATTTACCTTACCAATTTCTGCAAAAGACGTTGAGAAGTTTATCACAATAGAAGGGCATTAGAGTGCATTCGTGGTTTGCTCATAACGCTGTAACCATTGGCCAATTTGTGTGATTTCACAAAACAGTTGTTACATAACACCCATAGTCCAAAGTGAATAGAAATATTTTTTTCAGGTTTGTGTCTGGTTTTTGGTTTACACTTTCATTTTGACGTCCTCCATTTTATTGACAAACAACGATGTCCACTAATGTAAACATTTTACGGGTAAATAATATTGCAAATTCATTAAAATAAATAACTTAGCTGCAGCCGACGAGAAAACGATATCTTTTAAGACACACCGTATAAGAATTCCGGTTGACTAAAGAAACTGATTTGGTAATCTTACGGGAGTTGAGAAGTTGCTATTTTTGTTTTCAGGGTGAAAATATAAAGTTCATTTGTGAAGTACAACGGCGTTGTCGCGTCACATTAAATTATATACAAATCATGAAACTAGTTTCCATATAAACTGAAAATGAAAATTGTTGTTAGAGTATTGTTTTTGCAAAATGGAACAAAAGGGAAAAGAATCCAATTTGTGTTTTTGTTTCGCAAAGTCGCAAGCAATTTTTCTTTGATGCTATAGCTAAAAATATGGTGAGTTCATATTCCAGGAAGTTTATATTCTGCTATAAAGTTACGGAGATCCTGCTGGCTATAGAAGTGATTTTTTTGTTTATTCCACACACCATTATTAAGCTTAACTTTTGACTTGTTGACGGCCCAGATTTTGTTGGTCTGGATGTGGCCACAAAAACAAACCTTGCGACGTTGGTACAAAAAATAGAACTGCGGGAGAGAATGTCTGACAGTTCAAAAAATCAAGAGTGAAACACAAAACTCTCAAATCCCACGCTAATCTCTGGAAATATGAATATTAAATATTCTGAAACATTTACTGACAGGTTTTTTGGAAAACTGTAAACAAAATCAGTAGGAACTACAGTACTTTGTTTTAAACTGGGAGTCTTGCAGCGTAAATATGACACAAAACGTGGGTATTTTTGACATCATTTCCGTCATCCTTTTGAAAAACACTCTCCTTGACTTGACTTACATAGTTTTCCATTTGTGTGCGATTTCAAAAGCTGTAACAGAATCTGTCACGATATGCAATATGTTTATGTTCAGCCAAAAGTCACTTCGGTAATTGCAAGGTGGATCACGACGGGCCATAAATGTATTAAAATCCATTAAACTCATTTAGGTATCAAAGTCAAGAAAAAGTTTCTTCTGTTGCAAATGAAAGTAGCTTACATAATCCTGATGTTAAAAATTAATCTTTTTTCTTTTGAAATTGTAAAACTGCACACATTTCATATTCAAACAAATTGTACAGTAGAAAATAGTACAGCATCCATGAAAATGAAAAGCGTTACCTCTTTACATTTGTCAAGTGTGTGTAACCGCTGACATTTTTCACTGTTAAGCTTAGGGTAACAAACTGTTTGGTTTAGACCCAAACTTTTAAATGGGTTATTGTTGCATTATACATGAAAGAAGCTTTTCAAACACCTGACAGATTTTCAACAACATTCAGTTATTCCCGGCTAGTAAAACTTTTGGAAGAGCAATTTAAATTTTGTTTCATTTGGTTAGTCTTTCGGTCCATCTTAAAAGTTAGTAGTAGTATCATTGGGAGTTTTTTCGATTTGATGCATAACTATTTCCGGTTACACGCCGCTTTTTATGAACTTTTAAGGTACTCTTGAACTTCAATAAAGCAACGAATGTTTTTATTGAAAGCAGCAAACTAATGTCGTCTGATGATATTATGTCGACAGATACATAAAAAGTCAACAGTTAAGATATACTTCTGTGTGTTTGAGCGTAAGCGTATTTTATTTCTATTCGCTTGAATTCGTCAACAGGCATTTCCGTGCATTATGTATTGTAACACATACATAAACTTGGGGCGACGAATAAGTTTTTTTATTAATCATACATATAATTTGATTAGATGCTAAATGACTACAATAAATGAATCGCAAACATTTTGATGTCTTTTTTTATTTAATGCTAACTAATGCGCCTCAACTTCCAAAGCGTGTATGGAATAACTGTACTTGTTTCGTAGATGGAATTTTTAAATTTATATTTGCATTTAAATATGTACATAGTTTCTGTAGCGTAATAAGGATACGAATTAATACTTGGCAGTGCAGTGCTACCTGGTGTCCAAATTCCAATCTTCTGCAAGGAACAAGATTTGAGGATAACACAAGTTCAATGTTTGTCCCACAGAAGTTGCCAATAAACTTTGCCAGGCTTGCTTTCACCGACTGCTAGTTTTTAAACAAAGATAACACCGAATGCATGGCATGCATGCAGGCATGAAATATAACTGTTTAATTCTGCTACACCAATTATTAGTTGGAAATTAAACTCAAATTACGATGGCAAACGAAGCTGTGTTAAACACTAGCATATACTCTATCAGATATGAAGTGTTTTTCTTCATTTAACTTGTCCTCGAAAGTTGAAAATGAATTAATACTGAAGCAGTGATTTATCACTTTAATATCAACTGTCATATTTGCCGTTAAAATTTGTTACTGTTTTGTTTAACTTTGTACTTAACTTTGGCTAGTATGCCTTAGCGGCTACGAATAGTTTCCTTTTTTGGCTTTCTAGTAATTCAGAAGAGCAGCACTTGTACTATCCTCGCCAGATTTAATTTTCTGTGAACATTTAGAAGTTCTTTAGTTTTCTTTGGCAACATAATTCATTCACATGTATTACTTCAGGGTCTAGACGGTTTCACAGTTAAACACTGTCGCGACGTGGTTTGCGGTGTCCAAAAAGACTTACTGCATCACGTAACTTGTCTGTTTTGTAAACAAAACAAAAGACTTGCACACCATACTTCAAAGCAACAGATGTGCATGATGCACAGTGCATCATTAAGAAATTAAAATGGCTCAAAATTCTTGTTTTAAAAGACGTGACTTTGAAGCAATATGTATTATATATTCTTAAGTTTGCATCTGTAAAACTTTGAATTGTCTTTCATTGAGTTTAGCATAGGTTAAATTTCCAAAACTGGTAGCGATATGATTAATAAGTGTTGTTCAAAACCTTACCAAGCTTCGAGGTACATTGAAACACATCTAACTTATCAATATGCTTTGGGGCTTTCATGCAGTACAAGTAAACGTTTGGATTTTTGCGTCTTCTACCGAAGTTGTATTATCAATACTAAGGTTAGGCGACCCAATTTGTTTGATTATATTACCCGTGCAGTAAAATGAGTAACTGAAGAAAGGAAAATATGCGTAGTTTCCAATTAATTCAGAATGTCTATCCTTGCTTCCTTCTTTCTCGTATTCCACTAATTGTAATTGTAAACATATTATTCTTTGTTGTTAAATAAATAGTGGACATTCCTTGAAATACATATGGGGTAAATCAATCAGCCGTAGAAATATATACCACTCCATAACTGTTGATTTCGTACAATATACCTTTCTTCATATTTTTCGCCGAATTTTTAATAATGCAGTACCGCAACTGAAACACAATGTAACAAAATCGCGTTGAATTAAAGCTAGATATCAAGTTATGGCATAAATGAGTCAGTTTCCCAAAAACGTCAACTAAAAACATATTTTCGATTCATCCTTATATAATATGTATATCCTTGAGCTTGTGGATTTGTCAAAGGAATCTTGATAATTATAATAAATTAAAGAACAGCCCGTCTGTTCCGTTCCATTAATCATATTTTTATTTATTGCATTCTTCAGCCCATTAGCGACATTAGCGTTTACATGAAAGAGTGCCAGAATTTTAATGTAAGAAGTTCACTCTTATTACTCTGACAAAATCCGTGATAGGCTTTTTCGTAGTTTGTGATCTGGAGCGTCCCTAATTTTTGCGTTTTCTATCAAGTCTGAAATTAATTATTTCTTGCAAAGAGAGCGAGCTGAAAAATATGAAAACCAATAAAGGTATTATAGTTTGTAGAGTCGGGACTCTAAGTTTCTTTGTGTAAAATGCTAAATTCTTCCACTGCGCATCACGCAGCATAAAATGTAAATTAATGTAAGGTTTTTTACTATTCCTTAATCCCCAATGTCGA
>VYYJ01004794.1:0-12502 GCA_021029165.1 Cyphoderus albinus
GACGTAATAAATGCAGTATCTCTATCATTTAATTGGCTGATCGCTGATATGAGAGAAAGCTGCATGCAATGCATAAGCAAAGACTGACTCTGTGTCATTGTCGCATGTCGTGTGTGTGCAAGTGCATGCATGTTACTGTGTTACTCACTGACGATCAACTTGTTGATTATGTTGATGCTATGCTGCTGGAGCTTCTTCAATGCGCATGATGAATCATAAAGTGCATTTTTTGGGTTGTTTTTGGATTTTTTTTAAGCACTCGTCGTCAGAAGAAGACATCAAAGACAGGACAGGCATTATCACTGATAATTTATCAGGCAAAGGAACAAAAGCGCAGCAGCGTGAAAAAAGTGTTTGTTTCAGTCAAACGACGTCAAACCAACCCAACAATAAGAAAGACAAGAAGGACAATGACAATTTTAGACCAAAAAAGGAAAAACGAAGTGACAAAGCATCGCGCATCGTCGTTGTCTTCACCTTTTGCCTTTGACCTTTTTTTTTATGACTCACTTTTTTAAAACAATGCTACGACGGGACCTTTTTTCATGCTTTGGACTTGACAAATTTTAAAAGTAACATGCATTTTTTTACATTTTGTATCTGTTCTGTCGTTATATGTATTTTTTTGTTCGTTACATACTTTTTTTTTGTAAAATGTATTATTTAAATTCTTCTTTTTGTTTGTTCTTCTCTAATAATAATACTGGACACAGAGGCAGGAGACAGTACGGGGACAAGATAAGGGAACTGAACTGGACTCATCATAATAAAAATAAAAAGCTCTTTTTTATTATTTACTTCCACTTTTGCGCTACTCTACTATACCATAAAAAGCTACCATTTTTGTTTCCATTTCTTCTACTTAATTTTTTTAAGCTTTTGCCTTTTTTTTTGTTCTTTGTTGACCTGATTTTTTTTTCTGTGTCTGTTGAATTCCCTCAAACATGACAAACGTTACATGTAATAAAAAAAGTTAGCATGTTTCTGTATATTATGTTGAAGAAAGAAAAATTGAGTTATGTTGGATGGAATTGAACCAATAAATCATGAGGACGAGTTTATTTGTTTTTACTGCTCATTTCCTCCATTTCGTTCTGTCACACATCATCATCATCTTCATGATGATGACACACGAGTTCTAAAGATATAAGATTATCTTAAAAATTAATTTAGTCCACCTTTAGAGAATAACCAAACTACTGGATAATAAAACAAAAACTATGCGATATCGATCGGGGCATCATGATACACTTGCCTAGTAGTCGTAGAAGAAGACATTAAAAAATCCGTGCATGTAATTATTAATTGATTACTTTTACATTAACGTAGTACATTACCTAACTAAGAAGTAATTACTCCTACTGTATGTAGTAGTAGTACAAATGCAACTCAATTGTTTTACATGATCAAAATTACATTTTACAATATAGCTCTTTTGCCTATTATGGCATATAAATATGCAAAAATCAGCTTCAAATCAATTAATTGCAAACAAAAAGAATGCGTCAGATTCTTTTAAATAAAGAATTTTTAGAAAATCGCGGACCACCCGGGGGACACACGCCTCTATATTGACCACTAGTCCGAAGTTATTTTTTAAAGATATTTTTGAAGGGGCGATCGATGATGATGTTGAGATGATGGAATTTGTGTTTTTTACTATAGATGCTTATTATTGCTTAAAACATGATTTGCCCTTATTTAAAGGCGTCGTACAGTCGTACTCTCTTGTACTAATTTAGTAGTTAGTAATACTAATAACTACTTTTTAGTCTTAACACTACTACGTTTATAAATGTTCCATGGTAACTCTTCTCTGGTCTCGAACGCATAGCAAAATGACTCTATAGAACAATTTTTAAGCGTGTGTAGTATGTATCGATTTTTTTTAAATTCCAAACCAAAACAAAAAAAAATCCTTTCCCATTCCCATTAAGAATTTTCTAACTGATTCGGGTTCTGTTTTCATCCACCAATAAGCTCAATTAGCAAGAAGGTGTCTCCACACAAAAAAATAATCCGATAAAGAAGAGATAAAACCACTTAAACTAACTTGCCCGTTTATAGTAGTTTTAATTTTTAATTTGAATCTTTCAACTTGAAAGTTTCAACAATAAAAAATAATTTTTTTTACCCATTTATTCATTCATTTACAGTATTTAATTTTAAAAAGAATACCCGATGATGGACCAGCAGCAACAGTTACAGACACTACCCCCGGTAGCGCTGAGCGGCATCAATCACTCGCCGTCAAAGATGGATAACGACGGCTCCCCCTCCACACTGTTCCGCCGGAAACCGAACGAGGATGCCCCCAGACTCCTACCAAAAATGCTCAGTGAGTATTACAGTGAACGGTTCGAGAAGAAGGCAGAGCCGTGAGTTTTAATTACTTTTAACTTTACTTTTAAAATTTTAGTCAGACTTCAAAACAAATTTCTTATAGACGCTTTCTCGCATTTCTTTTTTTTTAGTCTTCAGCCAAAGTTCTCCAAGTCCCGGATCTTCTATGCACCTGCGTCCGAGTTTGCTCTGCTACGCCATGAGCTCGCATGTAGAGATTTTTTATTATAATGAAATAAAACGTGTTATTGGGGCATTGTAAGATTTCATTTTTAATTTTTGTAATTTCTTTTTAAAAAAAAACAATTTATTAGGCCTTGATAATATCCTCGTCAAGGCACGGATCGAGTGGAATTCGGAGCGGAAGGTTCTCAACAAGCGGTGGGATGAGGTATGTAAATGTAGAGACAGGCGGTTTGTTTTATACTAAATACAATTTTTCCATTTATTAAAGAATTTTTTTAATTAATTTTTAGGTAAACGAGGAGCACCAACGCATCTACGACAGTATTCCGCATTTCAACGGGTCATATGTCAGGTAAGCTGATGAAACGTCTGGAAGTCTAGATTGTTTATATTTTGTATTTAAAAAATATGTATCTTTCCCCGTGCCCGTACATAGCTCCTTTGCAAAACGTGACCGAGCCATGAAGCAGGAAATCCGTGAGCGTGAGCAGTGCGAGGAAAAGGACCGCGAGATACGCCGCCTCTCCAAGGAGAAGGAAAAGCTGGAGGATATCAAGGCAGAGCAAGACAACCGGCTCGAAAAGTTCTCCATATTCAAAATGTACCTGGAACAGGTGAAGGCCACAAGCCAAGGCGAGTATGGCGATATCCGAGAGATTATGGATCGGTATGCGGTGTTTTTTTTGCTGCTACTGTAAAATTTATATGTTTTGATTCAAGTAGGAGTTTTTTTAAACTGAACAAGAAATTCTGTTGATCTAAAAAAAATCTGATTATTTTTTTCTCCTCGCAGTTACACAATGCTCGCCAATGCAAGGAATAATCTCAAGACCAGGACTGACAGCATTCGTGAGAGTGTCCAAAGACGCCAGAACGCACTCGAACGCGACATTCTCATGAAGTCGAACGAGGTGCTAGCGTACAGGAACTTCCTCAGTGAACTCATGGACTACCAGAACTCACTACATGAACAGGTCCTCCGGAATTATTGAACGGTTTTCTAAGTTAACTGAATAACTTTTTTAAATTTTGTTTTACATGTAACATTTCAATCCACACCCAAACTCAGGTGATCCGACTCGAGGACAACTTGATCCGAATCAAGACGACTTCCGCCCAGCGAACTCTGATCATCGGTCAGATCAAGATGGCAATTCAGAATCTGTACCTGCAGGTAAAAAAGGCTGTAGTTTATTAGTTTAGCCCGTTTTTCATTTCAAACAAAACCCTACAAAGACGTCATCAACATTTTAAATGATAAATATAAATGTTTTTCAGGTGTGCAAGCACATGCACCGTAGCGCCACTCTCGACGACACTCTCGGTCAACTCCTCGACATCCGGATCAGTGTTCGAGAGATGTTCAAATTGGCCAAGGACATTAAACATATGCTACGAAACGCTTATCTCACTGCGGAGGCAGAGGTTCCTTTTTTAGCACTATACCAATGATGACAGTCCAAGCAAATCTTTTTTTTCATTCAACTCTTGTCATGTACTCACTCCCACCATTAAATTTAAATTGTCTAGGCCGCAGCCCGCGAGAAACTCCGCCGAAAGAACTCGGAGCGGAGACGCCGGCTCGAGAGGCTCGGGAAGCGGGGTAAGGTGGATCCCAGGTAAATCAGACAAAAATATCTAATTTTTGTAGAAGATTTAACATATATTATTTAACTAAAAACACCATATTATTAACCATTTTTACCATTTTGCAAGGGAGCTTTTCGGACTCCGAAAGCGAGCAAGCGAGGCGACCGGCAAAAAGATGCTGTTTGGATTTGGTGTACAGCCACTACAGCCTCAGCAACAGAAGCCATGGGAAGAGGACGCCGTTAGACCCGTTATTAACCAGACGGTGGAGAAAGCAATTGAATCGAGCGGTGGGGTGATTCCCGTGATGGTTGAGAGCGGGAATGCGATGGGCGAAGTTGGGGGAAGTAACCCTGGAGGTGGTGATACAATTCAGATGTCGGGTACTGTGCAACGTGCAAGTGTTGTACCAACTAGAACCGCTACTGTTGCAGGGTCGGTGGTGGCCAAGTAAGGAATGGTGGAAGATATTAGCAGGGAAATGGTAGAGAAGAAAGTCTTTTTTTGTGAGAGGAGGTTGATGATTGATGAGATTAAGTACACAGGATCGCGTGATATTAATTTGTTTTTGCAGATTGAAATGAAATTATTAATGTGTAAACAATGGTAGAGAAGAAAGTCTTTTTTTGTGAGAGGAGGTTGATGATTGATGAGATTAAGTACACAGGATCGCGTGATATTAATTTGTTTTTGCAGATTGAAATGAAATTATTAATGTGTACATAAACTGAATAAAAAAAAGTTCACATGCAGAGAGAGAGAGAGAGAGAGAGAGTGGAGCAAACAATTGATATGTTTAACACCATATTTTATTCAATTCTTCGTTTGTAGACGTGTTTCTTATTACAAAAAGAAATAATGATACATAATAAAATTAATCAACACTTACTAATATTTAATAACGCGCTCCCTCTTTTTAAACCACCCCACCCTCATCGTCTTCTTCACACCTCAAAGTTGAGCAAGTCTAGAATGTTGTTATCTTCATCCGAGTCGTTGCTCTCATNACCCCACCCTCATCGTCTTCTTCACACCTCAAAGTTGAGCAAGTCTAGAATGTTGTTATCTTCATCCGAGTCGTTGCTCTCATCCAAAATATCCGGCTTTTTATCATATCCTCCCGGCGACTCGCCCCTCCTCACCGTACTAATCGTACTCGAATCAGGTATTCGAACCCCAGCGATGATGACCTTCCCGTCTTTGTCGTATTCGATGGGAGGCGGTGTCATCTTGCCAATGTCGAGCTCACCCGCCATATACCTGTCCACCGAGTTGAGCATTCGACCGCGGACACTGATTCAAGGAGAAAAATAAAATAAAATTTTATATATAAAAAAGGCACAGCAATCAATCAATCAATCATGTTTAGTCATTATAACTCAGTGATTTGATTTACCGTTGCCACCAGGGAAATTGGTCGTACTTCTTATCGAGCGCAAACACTTCGGGCACAATCGTACGGTTCACATTGCCTAGAAAGAAAAAGTTGTTAAGGTAAAAGCGCACAGAGCTTCTTTTTTCACTCTTTCCACGGTCTTGAACGTTTATAGGTTCATAGATAAAATCTGTACGTGATTTACCTGCTCGAAATCGCTCATACACGGAGATGACCGAGGAATCGGTCTGCGCGACCTGCAAGTACAAGGTACACGTGCTTACATAAAAAAAAGTTGAAAAAATATTACCCATAATAAAAGAATTGTGCGTTAGCCTGTTCCTTTACCTGGTAAACATTGTACAAGTCAAAGATAAGATATCTGTCCAGGTCACCCGCGAGCATCCAGATCAAATCATACAAGTCCCTAGACGCGAGCGTCCCACCCCACCACAAAATCAGTACATTATATATGGGCTCGTTAGTTAATTTTTTTATTTCTCACAAGATTTTTTTTAAAGAAGAATTTTTAAGCGGATGTAGTTGGCACCTGTTTGCCAGTTCGAAAATCGACTTGGCCACCTTCTTCTGACCGTACGATTTTACGGCCTTCTGGAGGAACGTGATCAGCGTCAGCTCCTGTACGAAACACACAACAAAGTGATTATATTTATGCTTTTTATGTCATTTCTTTACATAAAAACAATTTAGTAATTTTAACTGACCTCTTCATCCGCCTGCCTGTAGCAGTCCAACAGTCCAGTTACGTTTTAATAAAAATAAAAATAAATTACGTAACTGTTTATCCTGAAATGATTATTTCTTAAAATAGAATAAAATATAAGTAATAATTTGTGCTTGCCTGCGTCCATTCGTCCTATCCGTATTATTTACGAGTAGCCCGACAGTCTCGTCCACCTCCTCTAGCTGCTCCATGCTACTACTGGTACTATTATCAACCCCGATCCCATCATCCCCTCCTCCTCCTCCATAGCCACCACCACCAAGGTCCCTGTTGTAGTAGTCCAGTCCACTCACCACGCGGGTCAGCGACACCACACAAACGAGCAGGTAACTGACCGCCAAGGTAAAATTCACTTTTCTCCTCCTGCTGCTCCCGCTGCTACCCCTCAAGCTCGTCATTCTATTTTTTTTCAAATTAGTTTTATGAAGTGTAACGGAAAAAGTCTTAAAAAACTCTCGCGTTAACTCCTTTGGGTGTTCACAGCGGAAGTTCACAGAGTCGACGAGTGAAAGTGAAATCTGCAAAAAAAAAATTTTTTTATGGAGCAGCAGTTCAACACACTCGCGGTGAAGAGACAGAGAGATCGTGGAGACTTGTTTTGATTGATTGATGGGTCTATAATAATAATGGCAAAAGTGGTAAGCAACAGCGATCGTGGTGACCCAGATTTTTCCAGAGAGTTGACTTCTGCTCATAAAAGCGTGTTATATATCTCTTTTTCGTACTACTGGAGAGGGAGAGAGTCGTTTGATATACAATATCATTGTTGTTTTTAAACCTTTGCGTTTTTTTTTGCAACTGTATAGCGCACCTCTGTAAATGCGGAAGTAACGCCGCCGCCGACGCTATATTAATACCACTCACTAGAGAGTTTAGTGACTAGACGCATATACCACTACTGTACTGGAAATCACACGTCTCCTCCTCATCGCTATCTAAAATTCTAATAGCATGTAGTAGCACACTGATTTGGTAGTGCTGCTAACCCGCCCATTATTGTATTGTACAGTGATTTAACAGAATGTAATATTTTATTTGAAAAATCACAATAATGAGTAGGTCGTTGTGATGATGATGATGAATGAATGTTAATGAATAATGAGCTGATTGATACACTGATTGAGACACACAGCTTTTAGTAGTGAATTCATATGTGTACATATAAATATCATTTTTATTACGCAAAAAAAGGCAGATTGCTGCATGAAATATGAATTATTTAATTATGTAACTTCATATAATATGTAACTAGAATATATATTATAATAAATACTTCCACCCTGTTATAATGTCGGGAATTGATATTATGTAAAGGCACTGGACAAAATTGCAAAAAAAAATAAAAAATATTCAATCCAGTCTTACTTTTTTCTCCAGATATTTTAGCTGGATTTAAAGCCTAGGGTTCTAGCCATATCACTCCTTTAATTCCGCAAAGATTTGTTGGAATTGGAGCTTGGAGAGTAAAGAGAGAGAAAAATCATAATCACACAAAAATTATGGCAAATCATAACTTTTGGAGTTAAACCGAAAATGGCCCTGAAAAGCATTGTTAGAAACGAAAAGAACAGCACGAAAATTAATTTTTCTAATAGTGAACCGCTTCCAACGAAATCTTTTCCATGTTGGAAGTGGCACATATATGTAAGACCCCTTTAGTATGGAATGGTAGTGGTCTCTTCTGATAAAACTCACAGTTCCTTTCTTGTCGTATTACGTCAGTACACTAGGTCCGACCTACGTATCGACTAGCTCGGACATGGCATAGTTTCCGTTGCAGCGTTGATAGGTCGATACAACGGTGATAAGACTTTCTAGACATTGTATGAGTTATCTCGTGTGGTGCGAATGCTGGCGTCATAGAAAGGAAACTTTATGGAAACGATGTCAAAAGCACATGACCATTGGAGTGAACATACAAATTTTTGCACATGTTAATCTTTTTTTTTACATATTTACATGTAGGTAGACGTGGTTTTGCGAGTGCGGTACCTAGAATCCGGCGCAAGTAACCCACCGTTAGGTGGGCACTTGTGCTACCTTAATTGCAACCCCGGTTAGTCATCATCAAATCATCGAAACTTGAAACAATGTAAAACTCATCGTGTGCAATCTTCACAGCTTCGCTAAATCACCACCACCGTCATCATCTTAACACCCGTTTTTTCTCTTCTCTTGATTATTGTCACTCTCTCATTCATCGTCTACTCTGGTCACTGGCCCACTACTGCTCCGTACCACTGTTTCTGCAATTTCTTTTTACTATCTGCTAATCACCCTGTTCACAGCAGCAGCAGCAGAGCAGGAATCAGGATCTCTACCTAAACCAAAATGCCCCCGAGAAAAGAACCCGTTACTAAATAGCACCGCAAAAAATTGGCACAGTGACAAACTCTTAACGAAAACACCGTAGTACTACGACGAGAGAGACAAGGAATTTTTTTATTCTCTCTCTCTTGTTGTTAACCAAAAGCGCAAACAAAGGCAGACGCACCGGTTATTAAATGCGAGATCATGAGCACCCACTTCACCTTTTTAATCTGCAGAAAAATGCGGCACTATCACTGGTTGTTTTCTAAAGAAAAAAATCTTCCGGGTCCAATTTTTTTTCAGGTCTCACCTCAGTCTCAAGTTTTGACCGACATGGTCAGTCTCTCCCCGACACCCACAACGCAATCAAGGCCTCCAACAGCAAAGCCACTGACACGAAGATGGATCTCCGAACCACTGACCTGCTGTCGTTGATTCTCGTTCTCCTTCTCCACACCTCCCTTTGTTCACCCCCGTTGTACCCCTCCGCAAGATCCTCATCATCACTTTCATCCTTCTCCTCTCCGTATTATAGTAGCATCCCCCTCCTCCCCGTAACCTCCTCAACCCGCCACCGGTACCCTAAAGGAACCGTACTCCAAGAGGACCCGCTTGTCTTCCAGTTAAAACGCATAACTCAGTCCGCACAGAAATTCTCGAACCGTTTCTTCAACGCGATTTCCGACCATGAGCGGGACGAGATGATTATGCAGCAGCAGCAGCAGACGGATGACACAACTGAAGGAAGCAGCAGTCCGCCATCTCCTCCCTCTTCGTCTTCGTCACCTCCTCCTCCCAGGAACAACATTGTCGACATGGTCTACTCGCCTCTTACGATTTTCACATCGTTGGCTACTCTTCGAAGTGGGTCGACCGGTGACACTTTTCATGAGGTAAATCCATCAAGAGATATTATTAGTCAGGCCAGGGTCAGTAGTTTTATGCAAATCATATTCTCTTTTTTTAGCTGAGCAACCTTCTGAGTCTGGCGAAAGTCAACGAGTCAAGTCCTTGAGCAAGGAATAGGTAAGTTTGTTATTTAAAAATATGAACAAAAGTCTCCGATGTCAAATGTCAAACCCCTCACCAACATCACCCACCTCCCCGTTTTTATCTTTCGTCTCAAGGTCTCGTCCTCGAGTCGCTCTCCCATCCAAACGAAAAAGGCTCAGTGAACCTCATCAACCGCCTGTTCCTGGACACTCAGCTCCAGCCTAGGAACTCGTTCGTAAGTTTATAGTGGAGAACGTGGATGTTAAGATCATTTGAAAAACCTATATTGTCTTATTAAAACCTTACATCTCTGACGTTGTTTGCACTAATAAATCTCCCTCTCCTCTACTTACACACAGATCAACCGCCTCACAGATAAATTTTACGGAGAGCTGCTCCAGACGCCGTTCTCGAACGCAGCGTCCGCTTCGAGAACAGTCAACGACAACATGTTCATTTCCAGGTGGGTGATTGTGAAAGAGATTGTTTTTTATAGAAATGATTGAGAATCCAGAAGAGCAGACTCATATTGTTTTTTTCTCTCTCCTAACACCAGTCACGGGATTCTCCACGACGTGCTCGCTATCGAAGGAGTTAATAAAGAGGAGGGCGAAGAACATGATGACGTCGCCGCTGCTGCTGTAAACACCTCTAGTGCATCAAACTCATCCAGCAATAGCAATAACACCACAACGACGACTCCTCAACCTCTGGCAATCGATGGAGGTCTCATGCTGGTACAAAATTTCATGACTTTACTACCTATATTTAAGCGGATTGAAGAGAAATCAATTATACAAAACACACTGACCCAACCTCTCTGTCTCTCTCTCCCTCTAGGTGAGCGGTTTTACATTTACAGCAGACTGGGAACGAGGCTTCACTCCACTGCTTACCAGACCGGGTTAGTGACGTGACAATGACGTATGCAAAATTCTAAAACCTTTTCATTTTCTAAAATCTCTCTTTCTTCTGGATTTATTTCTAGAACCCTTTTACCGCGAGGACGGATCAAAGACAACGGCCATGATGATGCACAGAGATGGGATCTACTACATGGCTGAGATCCTTGAGCTTAACGCAACCGCTTTGAGCATTCCTTATCAAGTAAGTATAACCGTCCAGAAATACATATAAAAGCTACAATTAAAACAAAGACACTCATGATTCATGTTTTTTTCTTTCTACCAAAAATTCGTACTACTCAAAAAAATATCAATATGTCATTTCTCAAGGGCTTCCGGTACAGTTTCACGTTGCTCCTACCAGCGGAAGGAACGACAACCGCGGCGCTGTCTGAGAACCTTATCAATTTCCCATTCCTCGCGGTACTCTCCAGGCTCAAGAAACAACATGTCCAGGTGCAGAGAGAGAGAGAAGAAATTCTATTGTTTTAAATATATAAAAGTGCCTTTTTTATCAAGCAAATTGTAACAAAAAATCTCCGAATTTATACTAATAAACCTTTTATTTTTTAGCTCTCATTACCCCGCTTCGAGGTGGACACAACGATGGACTTGGTAGAGCCACTGGAAAGGATGGGCATCTCTCGAGTTTTCAGCGAGGACACAGCGGAACTTTCAAGGCTCGTGAACGAAGATTCGAGCAACTACCTAGAGCTTTACCTAACGAATGCAGTGACGAAAACGGTGCTTGACGTCAGCGAAGGTGGAAGTCGCGTCCCCTCCGCAAACTTCAGTGAGTTTTCACATAAAGTAGTAGTATGAAACCAGTAAAATTCTTTGTCTTTGCTAAACCCCGGTTTTTTAAATCCTCCACAGTCGAGGCAGTACCCGCAAAAGCCCGGCACCTCACACCTCTCGTGGTTAACCGTCCATTTCTCTTTTTCATCACGGACCAACTTCTAAACTCGGTGCTGTTGGTGGGCAGGAAGGCGTTGTAAAAAAACCGCCAGAGATGAAAAAAAAACTCATTCATCACACTATCACACATACATACATAATATTTCTTTATTGCTCATTCTCAAACGATTTAGTCATCGCATCATCATCATGATACAATAATCAAAAATCAGTCGACCTGTTTTTTTCTATAATAAATTGCCACACGTACCTGAACCCCCCAAAAAAATAATCGCCAACTTTTGTCACTTGTTACTGATGTAGATATACATAAATTGCTCGTAAGTAAAAGTAGCACAAAAATTGGTGAAAATATAAACAAGACACAACAACAACGAAATCTCTTTAACTTCATTATTATGCAGTCATAAAAAGCGGAAGCAGCACACAGAAATCAAGCGCATTACTTCTATCAAAAAGAGATTCTTCTGTTTATATCTGAGCAATTAATTTACCTATCAGCATTCTATAACGCGCAAATTCGTGTGACTGTGACGAGTTTAGGGTACATATAAATTTTCTTGGCCTACCTGCATATATCTTTGCACCCAAAGAATTTATTGTACACATTTATTTATTTCATTTCACTGTTAACATTAACGCTCATTAGCATTCAAGACGAGTGACTGCACCTTTTCGTCGAATATAACGCGCCTCGTCTCTCTCTCTCTCTCTTTTACTCATTCGTTTCTTCCTTCATCCTTCCTTCCTTCCGGTCTGCCATTCAATGCTCATGCTCATCAGAATCATATCGGGCACCTTTTTCTGTAAGCCCTCCGGGACCCCAAGTCGCAAGAGTTCTCGCCAAAATTCAAACAACACACCCGAATTACATATACAAATTTTCACTCTACCTGACTTTTCTTTTTCTCTTTTTTTTTGAAGCTGTCTCTCCACAACATCCGCTTTAATAATTTCGACTCTTATAGGAAAAGTTGACTGATCCCTTATTCATAAGTATAACATATTTAAGAGACTGTGAGTAAGGAATGACGCCCACGGCACGACGCTCTCATGTTATGTAATGTAAATTGAATTAACTTTTATATCAGTAATAGTAACAAACGAGAGACCTGACCTCCACAGAGAGATTTACTT
>VYYJ01004795.1:0-12499 GCA_021029165.1 Cyphoderus albinus
ATAGTAAGTATTACAACGAAGTACAAATCAAATAATAAAAAAGTTTTGAAAAATGGCTTTTCTTATGAATATTATAGGGGGAAAAAGTAAACAAAAAATAAAAAAATAAATAAGCATCATATTTTGTATGGGAGAAAGTTTCCGAGATCGTACTCAATTTTGAGAGTAATGTAGCTGGGCTTACATATAACAAAAAATACTTGAGCAAAGTGAAATGCGCAGCAAGGAGCATAAAATCATCATCGCATTACAATCCCATTACACCGCTCTTGAAACATGTGTAAACCGGAAGGAAAAGCGGGGAAAACGGAGAATGGAATGTGGTTCCGTACCGACCGAGCTGAACCACATTGAACTAAACCGAGCTGGAAATTATGCATCAATTCATTCCTTCATATTCTCGGTTATGAAGATTTGCAAACTTAGCCTGTTTTCACTTTGTCGTTTTCTCAAAATTTATGTTTCACTGTGACCATTTTTTGCTTTCAAACATAAGCACACAAAAATAATAATATATCCTTAATTTCAATTTCGCCACTGTTTTTACCTCAGGAGCTAATATTCATTTTCAATTTTTCTTCACCACTCGTTATCGAGTCTCAAATTCCCAGACAGTGAAAGGCGACAACGGATGACTATTACAACTTCGAGAATACTGAGAAAGTAAATTCTGCAGGAAGGATGTTGCGAGTGTAACGAAAACGTGAAGATTTTGTTTTGGAAGAAGAAAAAAGTACAGAGGTTCGGATTTCAGAAAATCATTTATATTTAAACTGTATATCAAAAAGGTTACCGTTTTATTAAGAATGCATGTTATAATAGGTATTTCTCAAATTTAATCTATGTGCATTTATCCGACGATATTTGATATTTTACAGTAAGTAATTCTTTACAATTTTTAAACTTTAACTTAAGTTGTATAGTACAAATCCCAATTTCATTATATGCCTCAATTGAATTAATTTATAACAATGCCCACTACCTGACTGAACTCAAATACACGAAAATAAACTGCAATGCTTCAAATTTCTCGGTTAAATTATAAAATTACTCCTTCATGCTCTTAAACTTTCACTTTGAAATTTTAAAGATTGAGTTTTAGTTCGTGCATTTTTACAATTTACATTGAATCAACGATATCACACATAATTTCATCTTCAATACTAACAGCCGGCTGCGAACGTGTTTCTTCTTCTTTATTCTCCACTAAAGCAGCTGTCGACGCCAATAATTGACTATCCGAGTCGCACTGTTCGGGAAGATTATTGAGAGCCTCTTTGATAACATCGATGCACTTTTCTAAATGTCCTTGGAACACATCAAAGGTCTCCAGTGCTTGCCTTTTCTGAACCTCCATCATGACACGCAAAGTTTCTCTTGCTTGATGAGGTCTGAACTCATTAATGAGGTGGTGCATATGAATAAATAATAAACTCATATCGTCCATTTTTTCCTGTCTCTTTGGAGATTCCGGATGTTGCATCAGAATCAGGAGATCCAAAAAATTGGTGAGCACTGAAATGTTCAGTTTCTTTAACTCCTGTCGATGATCAAAGTTTTTCGGGTACAATCTGCGAATACCCTGGCTCTCCAAGGACCTGATAATTGCATCATCTGCGCGGTGCGTCACCCCGAACATCTGATAATTCTCATTGGTGGCTGGAGGTGGTGGAGGTTTTGGAGCTCTGCCTTTTTCGATGTTCTCATCTGTATAGTACGGGTAATATGCCTTTGGAGGCAGAGGCATCTGAGCCACCTGCGTAACTTCAACTTCTGCCGGTGGGGTTGCGACCCCAGGAAACCAGGATGCCATTTTACCGTTGTTAGAAGACTGTAAAAATAACAAGATTTAGAGTTCAACAATCAGCAACAATTTAACGTTTGAGATTAGGGTGCCGGTCTTAAATAAATAAATAAATAAAGTCAGTTTTTCAATTTGAAGTGAATACCTTGATGTTAGAAGACTGTAAAAATAACAAGATTTAGAGTTCAACAATCAGCAACAATTTAACGTTTGAGATTAGGGTGTCGGTCTTAAATAAATAAATAAATAACGTCAGTTTTTCAATTTGAAGTGAATACCTTGTTAAATGGACAATTGTTAAAAGATTGAGTGCTGAAGAGCAGTCCGTGTCAAGTGCCAAGTACCACAGTATCAGTAACCTTTGAGACTAGGAATAATTCAATTATTAAATGAATGAAAATTACTTCAGTTCATTTCATTCAATCAAAAAATCAGCTTGAATTGAATCCCATTACCTTCCTTCCTTATCATCAACACAACACCGCTGATGATGATGCGAAGATTCGACTGCCTCGCCGATCATCTGCAATGCATTAGATTGATACAAAAGGACAAAAGGAGAGGAGCAGATGCAGATGGCAGAGGAATACGAAGAGACGAAGACTACAGCATAGCAAGGAATAGGACTATGACACAACGAGCTTTGTCTAGCTTTGTCTGGTAATGGTAACCACCGCGGCGGGACTGTTCCGCTTAATTTAAGTTTTAAGTTTTATTTCCGCTTAAGTTTTAATATTGAGAATTGAGGGCGACCAAACTTAAATAACGCACTTGGTTGCATATTTATATTCAAACGGTTGATTGGTTTAATAGGAATAGAAAACGCCATTTTGCAATTACAGGGCTGAATTTTTGAAAAAGTATGGAGCCTTGTTGAACGAACTGAAAATTGGCTAAAATTGAAAAAAATATACTATATGAGTTATAATAATTTTATCTCTAAAAGTATGCATTCACTTTTAAGTTTAATGTTGTAAATAACGACATCGTATATTATAATTTATAATTTCGTATACATTATTTTTCATAGCATTAGAATAATTTCTGATCTCTAAATAAACATTTGTAGTCTTTTATGGACTTTGTCAAAAGAGCAAAAGAACTCCATTTTATTTAGATTTAAGCATGAATTTGTGACTGACGGACAATTTAATTAGAGCGTCTTATCGTTTTTGGAGATAATTGTAATCTACACATTACTTTGCTGATTGGCAAACACAAAGTTAGCATCCTACTAAAAGTGGAGAGAATCATTCCTTTTAAATGAATGACTTCTCTGCTAAATATGGTCATTTGATTCATTTCTCGCACGCTTGCAATTACTTACTGTTACGATTACATTGACGAAGCGTATGAGACAGGAAATGGAACGTTGGCCAGATTTTCCATGCCTTTCCCATAGATCTTCATCAACTAGTGATAATTGACGTGCCTTTTGAACCTGACAATAATAAAAACTTTGGAAAAACGTATCAATACTCTAACAGTAAGTAATACATGGACCTAGGTAGTATACGGCGGGACAGACAATAATTTCATTCCGCTTTAGTAAAATATGACTTTTCTCCTCGTTCCTGATGTCCCTTCAAAAAATCATACCGTTCAAGCCTAGCGAGCAGAAAGGCCTTATTCTAGATACAATATTGACGGAAGAGAGGATGAGAAACAAGAAACACGATAAAGATCATCATCGTAATCATCATATCTAATATGATTAAGTATAAACTGATGGGACATGAAGATAGTAAAGTAAAATGTCTGGGGAAACTTGAGTCTTTTTTGGGTAGTTTTGAGTATTATACATATAACTATAACACATCAATAAATATTGTATTATGGGTCATAATTGAGTTTCATAATATTTCACTGTTTTTGAGTTTTGCGTACAACTCAAAGTCGCCATGGATGAGATCCTAGATGTCTAGATAAAAGCTATGCTTTGCCGAGCGGACAGAAGTCATAAAATTTGGCTGAAACACGAGAAATTGTCTTTCACATTATCTTTAAATAAAATCTCAAATCGTACCGTATGCCACATTACAATGTCACATCAAAAATGATTGAGCGCGGGGCGATAAGAGACGGTCGCAATAAATATCTCACCCCTTTGGAGAGATGCTTTCACTAGCGGTACTCCAGTACCATTCCACATTGTGTACCAATTGAGGGAACAGTCCGATGGTGCTGATCAATGAGTCTGTGGTCTGTCAATGATATTTTGGAAAAAATAAGAATATACTTCCAAGGTATATAGAAATACTGATTCTCCATGAAATAAAAAGTTTGAACAGTATTGCATTGTATTGTATGAGCATGCAAAACTTTATTTTCCCCTCGGCATTTCTGTCTTTTTCCTTTTTACTAATTCACTTCGACCTGCCAGCCAAGTGGACCAGGCAATCATATTTATACAAATGTATTCTGTCTCCCAAATATTTTTCACAAATGTTCTCCACTTGCATTTGCACATATGCAGAGTACCTTTGGTGGCGGCTGAATTCGCGGGATCCATTTAGTAGATTAAAATTTGATACATGGCAAGTGAAACGATGCATATGGATATTCACATCCAATGTCATGAAAAATCAAAGTGGTGGTGCGCAATACATTATCTTTTTGGAGCAAGTAGCAATCTTTTGGCTAAACTACGATCGCGAAACTGAGAAAAAGAAAAAAAAAGTTTGTATTATGCTGCAGAAAAATGTGCCAAGACTTTTCCATTGTAATCTTATGCTATATACATATAGAGGCGACATTAATTAAATAATTATAACAGATGTCTTTTAAAATCCATTTTACGTAACGATAATTTTATTTCTAATTTTATATAAAAATTGGCCGTCTTTAAAACATATTCATCCGTTCACTCGTGCAATAAATCTTTTAAACTCTCAACATAAAATGTATAATGTCGGATTTAATGAACAATTACTTTGTTTCCAACAGAAGTTCCATTCAAGTTCAGCTCTTTCAAATCTAAATATTATGCAAATAAAATCAAGTTGAACATGAAAATGATTTCTTCCTCATTTTTTTCAATAATTTTTCTTACTTTTTAAGTTGGCCAGACATCCCTCTTCCGAAAATCTTTCACAGCGACAGCGACACAAAATGTCATCATCTATTTTGGGCGTGCCCGTGATTGAAAGCTCATGCAATTGGGGAAACTCTTTAAAGATGTGTCGCAGAGCTGGACCATCCAAGTTCACACATTCGATCAAAGCCAACGAGGTCAATTGAGGCATTTTGGTACAGGAGAGATTTCTCAGAAACACCACTTGCGACGCAGGAATTTGCTCAAGGTCCAATAAGGTAAGGTTCGAGAAACTGCTTAATGTTAAATTGCTGACTGCACTGGACGCTGTGGATTCCTCGTTGCGTCCCATTTGTAGATTTAGTCAGAGTGGAAAAGTCGCCTTCTTTGAAGACATCTTCGCCAAACAAGCAGCCAGACAACTCCATTTTCTTAATCTTATTTTCGATGCTTGACAGGATGGCCAGGATGGGTCTCGTGACCCTACACATGAGTTCTGTAAGGTTCGGACATCTAGCCACGAAGTTTTCTAACATGCCAATGTTCCCTCATGTAACTGAAACTGGGATTTGACCATGACAAGTCGCATCAGTTTCGACATTTGGGTAGTTTCATCTGGGAGAAAGCCCGTGCCAAAATTAGTCCAGAAGTCAATTGGTCCACGTATTGTGACATGCTTCAGTGTGTCAGCATTGCTTTTGAAAATTTCACGAATTGCAGGAATTGGGAGAACTTCATCAGTCCAAATGTGAAAATTTATCAGTGCTGTCATGCCGTGAGTCAACCCCATAAGATCTTCTTCCTGAACCCGTTGACCTCGGAACGTGAGCTTTTGCAGCCTAGCTAAGTTATCGATGGCGTTTTTGAAGCAAAATTTCCAGTGGATCATAGTAAAGTCCATTTTAAGAAGGGTCGGAGAGTTCTTTATTTCGAGATGCTTTAGGTTTCGGCAAACTGCTAGCAACTCAATGAAGCGACCAGCCGGCAAACCACACTTCAGAGAGCGCAGTCATTTTGAGACCATGACCCATGGCAAATCTGCGAAAAACCGGGGATCGCCAAGAAAGTTCACCTCCAAACCCATCAAAATGAAACCTTCGTACGGGGAAAGTTGGCGAAAGTCTTTTGAAAGTCTCAGCCGAATCTTGATTTTTGAACGTTGCCCACATCTGACGCTGGTCCAAGCAGCCGGATTTCAAAACAGCGATTTCCCATTCCTTGCAAACCATTCGAACATTGTCCACAAGTTCCTTACTTGGTAGGCGCTTCAGGATGTGGATTACCACCTACAAATTTGCAAACAATCATTCATAGATTTCATAGATTTTACTTATTTTTGAACCTTTCAAATTGTTTGCATCTTACGTCGGACGGAAATGTATCCAAGAAAGTCTTGGTTCTATCCTCATCCGTCGCGTTTACATTATTCGGGTCCATTTTGAATCTGAGATGCTACGTAAAAATAGTTACTCTAACCAATACAAGGCGGATCAAGCGAAAATAATTGTACCACCGACCCACAAAATTCGGAAAGTGTGACGACCGACGCAGCTTCTCACTTTCAATTTCAACATAAAAGAATTTTCCAAAGGCTGTTTCTTTTTACTCTTCACAGTTTCAACATTTTCATATTGATGTTACATTACAGTAATGATGAATCAAGAAATTTATCAGTCCTAAATGTCCTGTGTACAAAATGTACAAATCCCTTATCTGTGCTTATCAGGTCTGGAAAATAGGTAAAAGATCGCTTTTCACTTTTTTATTTATATTTACATATTAGAAAAATGTCGGCTGTCTCTACTCGCCCAGTCTTTCTTCAATTTCAAGTGATGCATCAGATGCACCATGCATGACCTCACTCTCTTGAACCCAAGTTCATGCAAATGAGGCCTGACGTTGAGTTGACGTTTAAGTTTGGCGTTGGGTAGGGACAAGTTCGAGTTTGATTTTGATGCTTGCTGATGCTGCGTCAGTGAGGATGCTTCATTCTTGATTCGACTCGACTCATTCGAGGTTGGAAAAAATTCTTCTTTCCTCAGTTTCAGTTGGTTCTTTGCTAACAAACAATACAGTCAATACCAATTTGCTAACAGTGTGTTTTTAAAATCTGAAAATTCGATTCAAACCCTTTCGAAGTATTTTTCCTCCGCTTCTTCATTTGTCACTATTTTTTACTTGCCCACTAAAATTTGGAAATTGGCAAGCCAGGGAAAATGGGAGACGTCAGTGGAAGGAACCCACTAGAAGTGCCAGAGGTAATCCAGCATTTTTAAAATTTGAGAATTATGTTAAAATTCATTGTCGAATAAAATGATCCTGTCAAAATTATATTATAGATTTCAAAGAGTAGTTCGTTGAGAGTAGATACGCAGATCAAAATCTAGTTCAGTTAGGTATAATTCATTTTTTAATCATCTTCTATTTCTCTTCCCTTTTCCAGATTCTGGACAACATTTTGGAGCGTCTGCCGCTAAAGGACCTGAAATCATCCAGACTGGTCAGCAAGTTTTGGAGGGACTGCGGAATTGCTCCAATGAAAAAGAAAGAAAAAAGTGGAGTCCGGGTGGGATATCGGAAATATCCTGTCGACAACAGGGCAATTGTCGATTTAGCTGAAATCTTAAAGTGTCTCAATTCAGTCGCTGGAGGAAGCGCAAGTTTCCCGTGTTCCAAGTTTTTCTTGGGTCCGGCATTGCTTTTTGTTGGGAAGAGAAACAAAGAGAATTTTGCAGACTTTCTACAGAAAATTCATCTCTGGGCCACGGAGTTGCGGTTGTCATGTGGCCTACAGCAAAGTGACTTCATGGCGTCTTTCCCTCGAGGAGTCGATTTTCCCAAACTGAAATTGTTGAAAATTTCTACTCATGGCATACACCATCAACAAGCTTGGAGGAATTCATTCAGGAAGTTTTATCGTTTCGTTACAGACATTCTGGAGAAAGCACCGTCCCTGCAAAAGGTTGAATTTAAAGATAATGAAAACTCTCTCGCTGTCGACGCAATTATCAACGCGAAGTCATCATTCACTGAATTGCAAATCAACGCAATCAGGAACACTTCAATGGAGAAGTTCAGTGGATGGAATCGCGAGGTGAAGCTGAAATCACTGGATCTTAGCTTTTTGCAGTCGGAAGTTAACAGTGGGAGCCTTTTTCAATTTCTGAGAAGCCAAAGTGATTCGCTGCAAACATTGGTTTTGTACTTTTCTCTTTCATCTCCCGTCATTGTGACGTTTCCTGAAATGCCGAAGCTCAAGAATCTTACGATACATTCGATACATGACCTAGTCACATTTCCGGTGTTATCGTACCAACGACAGTTTTCAGCCTTGAAGTCTCTCCATCTCAACCCCTGGCATCGCGACGAGATCTCTCCGTGCAAACAATTCTTAAAGCATGACATGCAGCCTGTTGAGACGGTTGAGGAGCTGACTCTTCCTAGAAGCGATGTTTATGATGAGTCTTTGATAACTGCTCAGAACGCCGTCAGGATTTTCCCGAACGTGAAGAAGCTCCAGATGGGAGCTGATTCAGCGATGCTTCCTACCATTTTCCAACACTGGACTAATTTGGAGCAACTCACACTTGACCATAACCCTAGATGTGGCTGCGTTGATTACTTGCTAATGGGACACACTCGTTCGGGATACAACAGAATCCAGCAAAGGATCAAGAGGCAGGGGAAGGGGTTTGACTGGAATCAATTGGAACCGGGAAATGCAGCAGAGTCCATTGTTAATCTACAAAGTAAGAATTTTATATTGGCTATTTGGGTGCTTAATGGAAGTTAGGATCAATTAAACTAGGAACAGCTGAACGATTTTTTTACAAAATGAATTTTGAATCTGTTTCAGAATTGAGGGTACTCAGATTTATAAATGTGGTGGAATGCCGGGAACTAGAAGTTACCAGAGCATCCCTGCAATTAATTCTGAGTAGGATTGGCTCAGTGAGGTGCGTCGACTTTGGGAAGAGAAGTTATCCGATGGAGGCAGTGGTAAGAAATAAACTTCATAATAAAGTTCAAACTGAAAAATTTATGTTCCCCTTTAAATGAATTTTACTTTGCATTTCGATCTTTAGGCTGAAAACCATTTTTTCTAATTATAATTTAAACTTTACTTAACAATAACAAAATTACTAAATTGCAGATTGACAAAGCGTGGTGGGCAGGACTGAATGAAGATTGTGTCGTGCTTTGGAATAATATCAAGTCAAGAAGATTTCAAGCAATTAATGTGCATCATTAATATTACTATTAAATACAGTCGAAAAGGATCTTTCTGAATTACCCACATTCGCCTTAAACCTTAACGTATGTATTTATATGTACTATTTCCGATTTTTTGTGCGAATGTGAGATGTTGACGGTATTCTCTACAAAGCAGTAACTCAGCGCTGCGAATAGTTAAAACTTTTGTTGCTGCCAGATTTAAATGCAGTTTAGTTTAGTAATTTCAATGTATTGGTTACTGTTACTATTATAAATTGCATAAGTTTAATTAGAACAACCTGTATAAACTATCTACAGTGTATACAGTTCATTGTAAATAAAAACATAAAAAGTAGTAACTAATATTAGAAACAATAATAGCAAAGACGCAATGGTTTAAGGTCAGATTCAAACCTTACTTTGTTAATGGCCATGACCAGGGATGTTTTATTTATAAATAAGTATTAATTGTCATTAAATTCTCACAAATTTCCAACAATGATTCAGATCCTACATGCTACATTACATTCAGTCACACCCAGTCTAATAAGTATGTTATGTATGCAATTATGTATATTGTACCTGCAAAAATAACGAATTTGTATTGACCTTTGTCTTATTCATCAGTAATTTAACGTTCATTATCGTTCAATAAAATTTCCAGTTAATACATACTAATCATCATGAGTTCCAGTGAAACGAAGAATCGATACTAATAAATACTGTACATACATGGAAGATATAAAATTTCGTGTTTAATGTGCTGATTGCAAAATTCATGATGGAAGGTGGACGCAACGTGAAACGTGAACACTCGCCTTTACAATTACCTGACACATTGCAATTGACTTTGCAACCCTATTGACACATCATATTCAAGCCACTTTAAATATGTACTACTTTAAATATTGCTTGCTATCAAGGTAGTTTTTATCAAATCTGTGAAATACTACTTTGGTACATTAACGAGAAAAAGTGGACCACTCCTGTCGATTGTACAGTGTTCTATTTATGTAAAAGATTTAAGTTTTCAGAAATATTTAGAAGTGAGCACATTTTTACATGTGTCCCAAAATTACATTGACGTTAAGATGTAATGTATTACGTAGTTTACTATTCTCTGCTTCAAACAAAAACCAATAATGGAGTAATGTAAGATGTAATTAACTATGATGACTAACATAATTTATTTATTACCAGTTTCATTTACCGATTTACACATTTTTATTTTTACTTTCTAACCTGGCTTTAATGAACAAATAAAACTAAAACGTTACAAATTACGTTACGTCCAGAATGAATGTATGTGATAAATAATACAATTTAGTTCACGTGCATCAATCAACACAATAAACAAATCAATCAAAGGTAAATGGAATCGTATAGTCTACGCCTTGTTCGAAAAAATATGGGCGCTATCATTATTTACCAAAAGCTTCGCGAATATTTAGTCTTTATGCCTTGAGTTTTTAAATAATTCACGAACGCTGAAGATCTGTTAAAAAACGTGATTAAAAAGCCGACTTTGTTATGGCTGCCTGCAATTAAGATATAATTATAATTAATCTATATGAAATGATTCTTGATTGTAAAACTATGATTAGCTCTAGGCCTGAAATTTTCAAAACTGAAAAAATCGGAATATTACTTTGTTTTGATTACCAGCTATCACTTTGACATTTGAACGATGAAATCATTTTGCTATGGGACAGGACAATAACCTCACTTAATGTAATAAGCTAGTATCTACAAGTGTTTTTGTCATTCTGTATATGTCTAATAAAAGTAACATAGTTAAAATAAGTGCATTCATAACAATTATTCAAAAATTACGTTGAATTAAATTAAATCAATTCGCGTTCAACACATTCAACTTCAAATTACTTCATTTATTCCTTATCTTTACAAGTGTTGCTTAAGAGTAGTTTTAAATTGTAAATAACTTTCGGTTTCAATATTTCTAATCTCTTTTGGAATATCCTTCCAGTAGTTTATAGCTTTTACAAAAAATATTTGCCTTTTTATTTTATGCCTTATACATTAAAGAGTTGATGCTTTGGTAAATGTTGTTTCGATTTCCACTTCCTCTCGATTTGATTTAAGAAATCTGATCATCAAGGTATTAATGGTTGGTCACACTAATAGATCTGTACGTAGCTTAACTTTTGACAGAGAGAATCAAACTGGAGACGGAAAACTACGATATAACGGTATAATACCTTATCAACATGTCATCTCAGGAATTTCATTTCTGATTCTGATGAGTAACCAAACGCTGTTACTGTTATATATCTTTGGTCTTAAGAGGTCTCCAGCAAAAGAAATGTTATTTTAACACACTATATAAGAAATTTTAATAAATACTTTTCTTTCATTTCGTTCTTGACCATTCGCATTTTACATCACCAAAAAAGAAAAATAAATATTCACTTACGATTAGTAAATTGACGTAGTTAAAGACATTTAAGAAATAAGACTCGAAAAAGTAAGTTTTTAAGTAAATTACAAAAGGCAACCTTTGTCACTCAACCGTTTTTTAAATCATTTTTCTCAGATAAATACTCGCAATTCATTTAACATCATCATCCGCCAAAATATTTCGTTTGTCACTCCGGTTTCTATCGATTTTATCCAGTGAACATTTCCTGATTTCAGAGGCCGCTTCCGAATACCTTGACTGCTATAGCTGCGCAACGGAGAAATTCCGATTCGACCAAAGTTGCAGGGCTCTCACTCTCAGTTGGAACACTCAGTCTGTTCTCGGCTGAACAACATCTGCGCGATGCGCGACTGTTGACAATGGAGAAGTAATTAAGCGATCATTTTTCTCCTGGTGCAAAGGACTTGAGCCCTGCTTGAAGCAGGTAGGACTGGGACCAGACTCCTGCGCGCTGACCTCCCGCTGGAGATGAGAGATCAAAAAGTGTGGTGGAGAGCGTTCCCAGAAATTTTAAAATGCATCTCTAAAAATAACTGGTTGGTATTAAATGATGAGTGAAAGGCACCAGATTCCACTCTCTGCTTTTCCACTGAAAATCTCTGCAATACTGGTCAAGCTCCGAATCCTAACTCATCCACCAACCTAAAACGAGAGAGCTATGCGATAACTGATTTTGTGCCCGTTTTTATTTCAATTTTAATATTTACTAACCGATCCAATATATGTAAAGTGACAAACTACATTATATTCATAATGCTAGATTATAGTTAAATAGGTAACAACTAGAATTCCGATTTCAGAATGCATTTTCTCTTGTCATTGGGGTCAAGTGGATGCAATTAGCTAAAAATTATTTTTTGTCAGTTTATCTTTATGAACCAGAATAGAAAATAGAAAAGAAATCATTGGCATGTGTAATGTGTCTTTATAATGACAATCTTAATTCGTCTCTTTTTACAGAAAACTGACACTTAATCTATTGCTGGTAAGTCTTTTCTGTGTATTT
>VYYJ01004796.1:0-12497 GCA_021029165.1 Cyphoderus albinus
AAAAAAAAGATGCTCCATGCTCCATTGTGCACATTCTGTAAAAATTGTAAGCAGAGCAGACCTTACTTATTATAGAGGTACTAGATGGATGAATATTGGATCACCAAAAAGTTTTCTTTTCAACATTTTCTATAAAACCTTGCGATTCTCATTCTAATGTGCATCTTAATTATGTATTTGAGATATCCATAATTTGTGAGTGAACTAAATGCTGTATTTATAGTACTAATTGTTCTTGGCCCGCCAGATCATGCTGTTAAATAAAATACAGTTATTTAACATTGCGGTGTCTGCTTATTTAGCCTACAAACTCTTGGAACGCTTTTGTTCGTTGCTCGTCACTTTTATATGCGACCGGAAAAGCAACATTGAACATGGGAAAAGGAACGAATTACATTACATATGAATCCAGCCGTATAAAATCAGTAATAGAGTCAGACAGTTAACTAACTAAAATATTGAATATTAAGCTTGTAGAAAACAATCCTGTTAGATGTGAAGGTCCGAAAAATGCAGACAGGCAAAATGGAAGGAAGTTCAGTTCAAAAGCATTATCAATAGACTTTTAAGCCGATTATGGTAATAAAAAGAAGTTTCTCGAGTTTCATTTGCATTGCAATTTTGTCATGTTAAACAGTAACCAATGTACTTCGGCAGTTCGGCAGCTAGAATAACGAACGTGCTTTTCCTTTAGTTTATCTTGCATGCACACTGGCCACAGTGTTCGTTTTTTATTGGAGAAAAGTGTACATGTTTTGAACATGAACAACGCATTATGAACATTGGTGGACCAATTTATAAATTTTATACTTTCGATATTCACAATTTCGTTTGTATTTCATTTTTATTGAATTCAATATAATATGTAAAGTCGTTTACGCACATTCTCACAAACTCATATATCTTTGTAATATCATGGCGAATTTTAACTCCGCTAATCAATTACTTTAAACGTGGCAGTATAAGGCTGAAGGCTGCCTCGTTGGCTGACCAGACAATTCTGGTCTAGACTCTAGAGTCAAGTCAAGACCTAATCGTGAGACAGACAGAACAATTTCCTAAATTATGCACTTTGTATTTTTTAAGTGTGCTTTAGCAAAAGTTATTTTTCGGATTTTGTAATTAAACTTGTTAATTGGGAGTTGATTAGTAAAGAAAAGTGAAAATGGGGTTACGTCCTTGTGACACGGTCGACTTTTCCAAACTCATGGATCCCCAGAGTAAAAAGTGGAAAACGGTGGTCCCCTTAGTGAACCTTTTAGGCCCTGCTCCTCCAATGGCAGAATGTAAGAATTGCAAGCGCCCTGCTTCCGAGTGTTGCCCAAAATGTTTGGATACAGCATACTGCAGCTCGAAATGTCTACAACAAGACTTTTCCAAACATGCTCCAAAGTGTGGAGAGCAACTGGGCTATACTCTGGTACACGAGGAAAACAACGGAAGTCCTTACTACATCTTCACGAAGAATTGCATTCAGGGAAGTCCACTGTGGATTGAAGAGTCGATCGTAATACTTCCGGTACTTCCTGAGGAGTATAAAAAAGATGACGTTGTGACTTGGGAGTGGGACCGTGAAACAATGCAAATGGTCTGCTTCGGCTGCAATAAACACTATTTTCCAGGGGAGAAACTGGAATTTTGCAAATCCTGTGGAATCTTTCTGTGTAGCTCAAATTGTGGTAAGTTTGGCTAAATGATGGGAATTTGGAATTGGTTTTTAATAAATAAGGAAATACAATTTTCTTAATCAGTTTGATTTTGATTTTTCAGGCAATGACAATGAACACCAGCGTCATGAGTGCCAAGTTCTGTCTCGTTTCTCCGGAAGAGTAAGTTGATATAAATTATGAATTTTTCATGAAAAACTGAATTTTCATTTCTGGTCTGTTTTATTTTAATTTTATTTTAGAATTTCCTCAATTACACTACAAGCAAACGGAAGTACGTGGAGCTGTATCTGGACATTTGCGTTTTACGAATTTTGGCAGTGTTTTCACGAGGACTTCAAATCGCCAGTGTGGCCGAGAAATGGAAGCTATTTACTCTGCTAGCTTCAACCGATCGCTTCAAAACCTTCACCAAGACAAAAGCGGACCCTTATGATGGAGTTCAGTACATGAAATTCATGAACAAATCTGTAAATGTTCTTCAGTTTTCTTTGGCTTTCGCTAAATACGATCGAGATATTGTTCAACAAGTTTACAAGACCATGATCACATTTTGGGAGGAAAATTACGACATGTCTACAGGACAAGTGTAAAACAGAACATTTTTAATTGCAAGTTTCAACCTTTCAACATTTTTTTGTTTTGCTTATCCTAATTTTAACTATTGTCTCTTTTAGATCAAAATACCTTTATCTGAATCGTCATTTTATGACTCAGAATTGCTGCACGCCAAATGTAGCCATGAGTTATACCTACAAGCAACGAAAATCCAATCCAATTTGTGTATTTTACGTCAACCACAATCAAATATCGATTTCCGACAACTACAAGAAGAATCATCTAAGAATTACCTTTGATTTTACTTCGCCTCGTTATTTTATGCCGGCACCTTTAAAGATTCATTTCTTAAATGAGATTGGAATGAGTTGCAGCAACCCAAAATGCTTCACTGTCAATGACCTCGCCGATGGAGGATTTTACACAGGAAGTATCAGATGTCTGCAATGTTACGACTCACTTTATACCGAAGACAAAATACGAGGCGAGGATTTGCTCTTGAGTGACAAACCATTCCCGAAACGTTGGTCACCAGAGTACATTGAGACGATGGATTGGAAATGTGAAAGCTGTGAGGACGTGCAGCCATTTTCAGTGATCTTCAACGTTAATAAGGAACTGGATGAGTATTACAGAAATGAACTCATCAGACGTCCGGCATTTTGTCCCATTTCCGGTATCGCCTCCTTCATCAAATATTATGAGAATTGTTACTTACATCCCAACCACGGCATCATTCTCCAGGCGAAGTACGACTATTTAATGGCCACACGGGAAAAGCATTGGTGGCAGTGTGGCTTCACTCGAAGGGGATTCGTGAACGATTGTATCGTACGTGAAAAGCAGGGGTTGGACACCAAAGAAAATCCAAAGCTCCATATGCTTCCAACTAAGTGGAGTCGAGATGAATTTCTTTTGGCTCAAGACAAATTGAGATTTTCTCAGGACTGTATGAACTACTTGATGCGAGAGCGCTTGTCAGATATTTTGAGTTCACGCATTTTACAACGACCGGAATTCAGTAAGAACTTTAGCATTTTTTAAAATAGAAATTTAAGATTTTGTTTGAAAATTGTATCGTTTATTGTATATGCTTTATTCTATTTTTCCCAAAGCGTTCCTGAATTTTGAAGCTGTGAGCATGCAACTTTTGATGACTACCTACCGATACTTGAGGGATGAAGAGGAAAAATCTGTAGCGGATGAGTTTGTTAAAAGCGCATACGGTCTTCGGGACGCCTACTTTGGTTGGATGTTTTCTCAGTCCGTCTATCTGCATTCCACCGTGATTGAATTTAATCCGTTGTTGAAGGTCCCTGTCGAAATGAAGGTTTATGCAGAACTGCTTAAGCACCAATCCGCGTTCATTTTACCGCGGCTAATGATAAAGAGCATGAAAGTTACGGCAGACCAGTTTGTATCCATTTAGTTATTGTTTTAAATATGTTCAGAAATGTTTAAGTAGAATTGACTTTTTTTCTATAGGATAAAGATGAATTTAGATGAATTTTTAGGATGTAGTTTTAATAACGTTTCTTGTAAATCTGTGAATTGATATGAATTTGTGGAAATGTAAAATAAAAAATAAAAAATAAAAAATTCTTAATTTCATATTGCTTTTGGTCGAATAAACCAAATCAGAGACCATTTCTGTGTGAATAACAGGATCTTCTTATAGAGCGAAAAGATTATTAAATGTGATGGCTGTACCTGTCACCTGCATTTGTTAGTAAGGAATGTCAAGGGATTTGTTGCTGTAAGATTTTCTGAACAAAAGCAATTTAGTGTTTCATTTAATCTGTGGAAGGTGAGTGTATGTAGAGCAGAGTTACACACAAAAGTGGAACAATGTACAACTGTATTGCATTATTAACACGATTCATCTATTTTTAACCTTGCTTTGCCCAAACTTAACTTTGATGGAATCGATCCTTTTTCTTTAACACATTTCCTCAACTTCCGTTAGATCACGAAGAAGGCAAGTTTCTTGTCTTGCTAGACGTCCTTCTCCCAAGTGCAACTCAATTCAGTCGTTTTACACCTTTGTTGGTGTAATAAGCTGAATCCGTCTTGCTTCAATTTGAAATATTGGACTGGGGCAAAGTGAAACTATTTCTTAATCGTTAATTAGATAGTTATTTTTCTTAATCTTATTTCGAATTATGTTTAAATAGTTGCTTTGATTAAAAATGAGTTCGAGAAAAATTTCGTCATTTCTTTTGCCGGTAGTTTTGCTCAATTTTGTGTTCATTACGAATGCAGCGCAAATCTCTGAAGCGGATCTGTTTACCCTTACGAAACAGGAAGTTGACAATGAATCTGAACGTAAGAAAGAAACAATTAAATTATAATTAAAATCTTCACTGTCGTTTCTATAAAGTTCAATAATGTCTTTTTGATTTCAGGGTTGTTTGAGTATGTAAAGACAGCGAGTGATGGGGTGCGTCTTGGCTGCAAAGGGAAGGTGACGAAAGGACGAACGGGTGAGGTACAAGCGCTTTTCATTGAAGATTCGAGGGGTCGCAGAGAAATGCGTAAACTTGGACCATTAACTGCCACCGTGAAAAACTCGTTGAACGAGGACGAGAATAAATATGTACCACTCCGCGAGTTTCCCATGTATTGCCTGGAGAGAGTGTTCACCAGTTCAACATGTCCTCCGGGAGCACCTGGAAAAATGGGACGCGATGGGTAAGTACATAACGAAAAATAAAAGTAACTCTCAATAAATTCAAATTGAATTTAGCAACTAAAATTAATTGATTGTTTAACTCTTAGACGGAATGGAACGATTGGTGCTCCTGGAGCTCCTGGATATCCAGGAAAAGACGGAGTTACTGGAGCAAATGGTTTGCCGGGACCAAAGGGTCCTCCAGGCACACCAGGGAGAGCTGGAGAAAGAGGGGACAGAGGAAGTGTCGGAGAAAGAGGAGTGGCAGGTCCTAAAGGTCCTCCAGGACCCCGTGGGACCGACGGTGCTGACGGAACTCCAGGACCTCCAGGAGAAACAGGTCTTCCAGGAAACCCCGGACCTCCAGGAGAAAATGGTGTTGACGGCGTTGACGGTGCAGATGGCATCATCGGGCTTGCAGGACCTGATGGATTACCGGGTATTGCAGGCTTCGCCGGGCTTCCTGGTAATAATGGAAACAATGGTGTGAACGGAGCGGAAGGCGCCAATGGAAGTGATGGACGACCAGGAGAAAATGGCAAGTGTTGCGGGAAAGATCCGTCAGGAGGTTGGTCCAGCGATGAGGAAGACTCAGAAGTTTGCGCCGTAGAACTTGGAGCTGTGCACGAGGATTCAGAAGAGGTGGAAGTGGCAGAGTCGCCCTCTCTAACTGTGGTTGAGGAAGAAAGTGTTAAGGCGGAAGTAAAGCCCACGTTCCAGAAGCCTTCTTTCTGGAGCTCAAGTAGTGACATGTTCGCACCTCTCCCTCAGTATGGAGGCTACGGTTTCAAGCATGGAGGCAAGCACCAAGGGAAAGGAAAGCATAAGAAAGAGGGAGAGGTCGAAGAGGCAGCCAGCCCCAGCAATGCCCCAGAAGCACCTGTTCAGAAGAATAACTAAATAATTTCGCGTTAACTTTAAAAACTGTACACTTAATTTACAATAATTATGGTTTAAATACTAAGGTTCTTGTTTTAAAATATAATGTCATTTGTGGTGCATACGTTATTTATTATATTTATTTATTGTATTTATTATTTATTATACCTTTTGACACTTTCATAAAGCAATAAAAATCATTTCATGGTATTTTTGAATTTCATTAACCATATGTGATCATTTTGTGGCGAGTTAATTTCCACGCTTGGAGCAAACCAGCTTTTTAACTGCTTAAAAATTTAACCAACTGTTGTGGTTTATATAGTTAAATCCACACTCACTGAAATTACATCGAAGGGATGGGCCGTGAAGCTGCATAAATTACCCTTTTACAACAAGAACATAAATCTTGTCATTTGTTTCTTTCTACAATATTTCTGTCAATGTCAAGCACCTGATGAATGAAAGAAATGGGTTAAAGTAAAACAAATGCGNCGAGCAAATTAATTTGGCTAAAAGCTAAAAATAAAACTAGTCCACAAATCAAGATGTTTCACACAAATAATTTAAAAAACAGTTTTGACATGAAATAGGACAAACTCATAAAAACTGTAAATAATATTTATTACTTTTTAAAATGTCATATTTGTTAACGCAATACTTACCTATACACGCACTAAAGTTCAAGTTCGACTTGTTCATATAGTACAGTAAAGCTTCGCAGAATTAAAATAAAATTTTAGATGCGAATTTTGTCCCATTATTAAGTACGAGAAAGAAGTGTGACCTTCAGTAGATCGCGAACAATGAAACCATAAAAGCCAATGACTTTGACACTGAAATTTTCAGGATGGAATTTACCATTTTTTCATAAAACACTTGGCGTTTTTTATAGATTGACGCTGCGGTCTCCACTTCACTGGTAAATGGCACTCGCAACGCACTGCTCGCACATTTTGCATTGATTCATAAAAGTCGCGTTCGCTTCCACCGTTCGTCTTCATTTTTAGACTGACTTTACACGATTTTGTGCTCTGAATTCTTCAAATCGTTAATTGAAAAATGTCCGCGTTAGCTTACCAACTTACCTGTCTTTTAGTTTTCATTTTAAATGCACATTGTGAATGCTCCAATGTCACCAACGATGAGCATCCCGACACGATAGCCCCAGTTCCACTTCTTGTTGCTGAAAATGAAACTGTCAATGACAGTGACAATGACATAGACAGTGATGACAGAAAGTTTCTTCGGCCCTTTCAGTTATCTGGGGATGCGGAAGACATCCGGTTTTTATTGTTCGCCAACCCAAGGCAAGTTTAACTATTTTCATAAAGCATTTTCATTCATAATGATCAATATTGTTTATTTTTTCTATCATATTTTTCCTTTAAAAAGGGATGCGAATTCCAGTAATGAGTTGACGTTCAACGACCCAGAGGACATCATTGCATCCGGTTTCGACCCAAGGCAAATGACAGTTTTTATTATTCACGGTTTTTGGAGTGACGGCGATGCCATCACGCCGAGAACGATTAAAAACGCTTATCTTGACTCGGGACTCCCCTACAATATCATTGTTGTCGATTGGGGTAAATTGAGCTCGCCGGATCCAAAAAGGGATATTTACTCTGCCTGGGCTTATCCAATCGTGGTCAAAAGAAACATTCCCTTAGTTTACGAAAGAGTTAGCCAATTTCTTCAGTTTCTCGTGAATGAGAGACTAACAACACTGGATAAGGTACACCTTGTGGGTCACTCATTGGGTGCTCATATTTCCGGTGGTGTGGGCCACTTGATCGCAACAAATCCAATAAATCGGGGCAAAACGTTGGGCAGGGTGACAGGGCTTGACCCAGCCGGACCTTTGTTCCATGGTATCAAAATTCAAAGGAGGCTAAATAAGAATGATGCTCAGTTTGTGGACATCTATCACACGGCTGTTGGCACTTTAGGAAGTATCGCGTTTCATGAAGCCCATGCAAATTTTTTTCGTAAGTGCAAACGGTGAAAAAGAAAAAATTATGAATGTTTAATTCAAGTAATTTAGTGTAAATTTCCTTACTAGCAAATGGTGGTCATCATCAACCTGGGTGTACTGGGTATGGAAGCGTCAATCAAATAGATGTCATTGGTCGTTAATATTTTTTCACGATTTCGCCGATTTGAGGGTCGATTTTATACAATTTGAGGTCGCTGATTACGAAGACCGATAACAATTGCCGTTATTTTTTCCAAGTCAGCTGAGTTCTGGCGTCATATTCGTAATCAGCGACCTCAAATTGTATATAATCGATTGACCCTCAAATCGGCGAAATCGTGAAAAAACATTAACGGCCAATGACATCTATTTGATTTGTTACGTTTTTCTTTGATTTACTCACTTCTGGGAGAATGAATTTGGAAGTTGCAGCCATTCATTTGTATCGAAGGTAGGTACATTTAATTAATTAATTTTGCAAGCTATAATGCTTTGCAGGTGCAAGTATGCAGGGTGGAAATTTTGCAGGTTTAAATTTTTTATGCTTCACATTCATATGTATTTATGTATTATTTTAAAAAAAGAAGAATTTCTAGGTGCTTTGTTTGAGGCGGTCGTATAAATAATATAATATACGTATATTATCACTTCTAGTGCTTTTCTAATCAAAATTTGTAGGAGTCATCAAGTAGTAAATGATTTTTCGAAAATTATTTATTTTATATAGGTGTATGCATATAAAAAATTTATACCTGCAATATACTACCCTACAAAATTTCCAACCTGCAAAAGTCCACCCTGCAATGATCCGTATATCATTTGCAGATTTATGCAGCTTCCATTAGCAGAAACTTCACAGCTTGCAAATGCGAGCCGAGATTTATTGACTTTGTAGTTAGTAGCGTTTGTCCAGGAAAATGCAAAGAGAAGGTTTTAGCTGGTGAACACTGTAAATTCGGGTAACCAAACTTTTCTAATCTTCTTTTTAAGCGGTGTTGACTAAATGATTTAAGTTTTTCAATATTTTTTATTTTTGCTGAAAACAGTACAAGAGGTCAATTCTACTTTCAAACAACCGAAGACCCATTTCACGACGATGATTCCGAAGAAGGTTCCAGCGACAGTATCGAGTCAGTCGAAGACGTTGATTATAATTCCAGCAATTATAATTCTTCCGAGGAAATCGAGAACCTGATTATTCCATTATCACTACCAGAGGGTCTTAACCTTAACGAAACAAAATATAATAATCATTAATTAGCCCTTACATACTTACTATAATATTCTTATTCTACTGATTATTCCAGCATTTTCAGCTTTAATTAGAAATAAATTCTACATTATTTATTGAAGCAGCAAAATGTTGTTCTGTTCTCACATTACCCCAGTGTACTCATATTACCGTTATCAACATCAACTTTAATCACCCTTTCTTTTCCATGCATGGGCCAAGTGGGTCAGATTTTTCTTCAGGTGAAATAAAATCCTTCGTTATCATCACTGAATGAAGCAAGGTATAAAATATTTAGCTATTTTTAGACTTTTACCTGAAGAAGAACCCTTTTTCCATTTTAGTGGACAGATTCTTTCTTTCCTTTACGGACGCATCCCTTTCACGATTTGACCTAAAATTCGAATGTATTCATTTGTCACCACGTCACATTCCAAATTAAATATAGAACCTGCTATTAATGTAAATAATGAATGTGGCTCACAATTATCCAATATCGTTCGTTACATTCTGAAAATATTCCAAGAAGCAAGCCTTTACATAATTGGATCCTCTGAATGAGGATACGGTGACAATGTCAAGGACTAAAAGTGGAGCACCGATCACCGCACAGGTATTGTTCAACATAAAACTGTACTTTGTTCTTGGCCCGTTACTTCGCGGTGAGAGCTTACGATTTCTTTGCAGCCCAATTTTTACCTTTTTCGCTCATTTTCCTTTGAGGAGTGCATCGGAAAACCAGAATGCATTGGTCAGTTGCAAGTTTGATAGCCTTCAGACTAGACGACGGTGAGTGTCAAGTTTTATCATTAATGATGGAGTAGGAAATTATTCTACGGAATAATAACTCCAGATAAAATCCGAATTATTGGAAACTCATTGGATTTTAGTTAATTAATTTCAATATTAATTTGGTGTTACATTGATCAATTAACTTTTAGAAGATGGTGCTAAAACGAAGTTATCTGGTAATCCTTGTGATTACCACAGTGTCATCAGTCCATTTATCCAGCGCTTTCAACTTTCATCATGATGAAGATGAGTTCGGTTTACGGGGACCTAAAGCCGAGCGAAGTTACGGCCCGCTTTTTCGTAATGATGTAGAAATGGAGGCGGAACCCGACTTGGGAGATTTGGAGGAGGTCGACAGTGAGCATGATGATAGCGGTTTGTATTAAAAATCATGTAAAAGCGAGGGAATGAAAGAAACTTTAAATTAACTATGTAAATAATGAAATGTCTTGACTTGCCATTTTTAGATCACAAATTCGAAATAAAACTGAAGCTCGGAAATGGCGTCACAGTGGGATGTGAAGTGGAGAAGAGATCGAACTACGAGGATGTGACAGACATGTACTTAGAAGATGAGTTCGGACGAAGATCACCGGAAATGAGCCTTGACCCACCTCAGGCAATGTTCCGAGCAGCACCCTCGCTTTTCACCAGACACCCGGAAGCAACTGCAGATTTATTGGAAATGGAGGTACCTTATGGATGGTGGCCTGCTGAGTGTATCCAGAGAATTATGGGATTGTCTTTCGAGAACACTTTGTGCAACTGTCCTGCTGGACCTACGGGGATTGCAGGAAGACCCGGACCGGAAGGACCACCGGGACCCACGGGACCTCCAGGACTCGACGGAACGAATTCGGTAAAAAATATATAAAAGGCATTTTATTAAAAATAATTCTTTACATGATTATTGCTAACTGATGAATTTTCAAATTTTCAGACGGATGGACTTCCAGGACCTATAGGAGATGCTGGTCCACCTGGACCACCGGGTCTCAGAGGAAATCCTGGAGCACCTGGTATACCCGGATCTGCTGGAGATGCTGGGCCTGTTGGCCCTCCAGGGAACCCTGGCCGTGACGGACGTCCAGGTCCACCCGGCGCTCCTGGTTCGCCAGGTCAAGATGGAAAAGCAGGGAAGAATGGAAGAAACGGAAGAAATGGCAGGGATGGTTTGCAAGGCCCACCAGGTTCGTGTCTCCTTACAATGCAAAAGTATTTATTAATTAAGAATAATGGTAACCAAAAATTGTATCTCTGCTTCAGGAGCGGCAGGCATTCCAGGAAACCAAGGTTTGCAAGGACTTCCTGGTGAACAGGGTGAAAACGGTATTCCGGCTCCAACCGGCGTCAATGGAATTAACGGTCAGAATGGAGAAGCCGGTTTACCAGGCAGACCTGGTGACAACGGTCCTTGTGGCGCTGCTTCAAGTTCTTCTGGGTGGAGCAGTACAACCCCAGCTGAAGAAGGTAATGGATGGACCAATGACGAAATTACGATTGAGTACACTCCAGATGAAAATGTTGAGTCACCACCTGAAGAAGAGACACAGGAAGAGATTGCACCTCCAAACCAAGGTGGATGGTCAGCCGACCATGAAGAGGAGTTGGGAGCTACAACTGCCTGGGGCGGCGAGATCATCGCTGAGCCAGAGCCTCTCGTCCACCAGCCAAATCCTGCCATCACCCCAGCGAAACCTGCTCAGCCTGCCCAAAGCAGTCTTCCAATGAAGCCCTATCAGGCAAAACCCGTAATGGGAAGCAATCCATTCATTCCACAGCCTGGTTTCGTTCCTCCAAGGCCACAACAAGGTCCAGCCCAAGCGGTAGGCCCTTCATCTAGTTTAGGCCATCATGACAAACGACCAGATTATCCTGTGAGTCAATCGTTCCAAGGGCCGAATCAACTCTGGAGCACTCCACAATTCCAGAGCAGCATTCCAATGATGCAGTCTTATGGCCAGATGGGAGGAATTGGAAATAGCCAATGGAAAAACAGCGGAATTAGGACTAGCGGACCCAAGAGCAAGGGTGCACCCTGTAAGAAAAAGGGAAGGGGAAAGAGCAAAAGTAAGCCGGCGAGACCTCAGAATGACAACTCCGCTAAGGCTGAGACCATTCGGAATGTCGCTCATGAGGTTTTCAACAAACCAGAAGCGAATAAGGCTGCTGTAGCACCACCTAGAGCGAGGGTTGATTTGGACCTTCTGCAAGACACGGAGGACCGCTCTCTCCACTAATTTAACACGGGAAAAATAAATTACAACATTTTTTATGAAATAATTCAATTAGCTTCAAATGGATAGACCTTTTAATTTTTATTTATTTATTTATTTGTTTATTTATTTATTTATTTTATTTGTTTATTTATTTATTTATTTAATTATTGTATAAATAATAATACAGGATTGAGGTACAATAAAGGTTACAACTGAATATTTTAACTATACATTTTACAGTACTTTTCAATTGCACAAACTGCAAACGGCACACAATTCCTGATTCACATTAAGTTTATAATTTTATGCTACTATTTTTTCCGTTTCACCAAAAAATAAAGAATAAAAATACGTGATTTGGGGACTTTGTTTTCATTAGCTGTGTTATTATAAACAAGTGATGCCAGTGGGCCTTTAAGGCCCTTGTATCAGTTGAACAAACAAACAAATAAAATACGAAGCCAAAGGCCCAAGGGCGGTAGTATCAGTAGTAAAATAAAAT
>VYYJ01004797.1:0-12493 GCA_021029165.1 Cyphoderus albinus
AAATTTCCCATTTGTGCAATCAATTGCATCATGTATTTTTGTGAAAACAACACAGTCGCTGTTTCACAAGATCGAGTTTTGCAGAAGCCGTGCTGTCTCATATCCATTTTCCCCCTGACTTGATCTAACAGTTTATCCAGCATTAGCTTTTCAAGTAATTTAATTAGGAAAGGCAAACAAACAATGTTTGTATGTGTATTTAGCACAAGTTTACATAATCCATTCATACAATTTGAAGGAATAGTTTTATGTTACACTATGCTCCAGGCATAGTGTTATATAATACCAGACCCCAGACCTAATAAAAATACTATACTTGTTAAAAAAGTGTGAATGATTATGAGTCATAATTTATGACTGACGTGATAACCCGTGGGATTTCCCTTTAAACCACAAACAATTCTTAAGAGACGGACGCGCTCACACTGTTCGCAAAGAATGTTTGTATCTAATAAAAAAGTCTTCAAATTGGTTAAAGAAGATATTCATCAATAGCCGTAGTATGCCAAACGTTTTTGTGCCAAAGAATGCCATGCTGAAAATTGAAAGTATTATACAGATAAATTCAGAAGTATTCTGAGATACAGACAATTGTGGTATGTATTGAAAACATCAATCCGATAAATAAAAAAAATCAGAGCGAAAAACGCAGTGCAAGAAAACCACACGCGAGAAATATTTATCCTGCTTCCATTAAAGAACATTAATGATTTCAACCTCAAACAGTTTCACGATGACGATAATGAACAAAAAATATTCTATATTCATTTAGATTAAAAAATAATAGCGAAAATTACATTTAATATCTTACCCATGCACTAGTAAAATTAAGTTTTCAAGTAAAAAACGGCATATTATGTAATAACAGGTAAAACACTTTTATCTTTACAACAAAAGCATAAATTTATAAGGATCATGGTAAATTCGAGATTATAATATGCACATGTTATTCAATAAATAGATGCAGTATGTAGACTAAGCTCCGTTTCAGTACTGGACACAGCTCGATTTTGTTCCACACAAAATCAATATTAAAACGTAAAATTTGCATTTTTTAAGATTTCCAAGTTTCCAGTTGACAAAACCAACATTTTATATTGCGTGCGCGTTTTTATTTTAACTGCAATTAAAATTTTAGTATTTAGTGTGAACTCGATATAATTAATAAAAAACATGAATTATATTATATTTGGAAGCGGAAATTTCCTATTGTTTTCACTGCTACTGCAGACATCGTCGCTCTCTATACAAACCCCGTTGTTAGAAAGGGAATGTGCTTACGAGAAAAGCGAAAATAAATCGAACTTTGTTAAATATAATAGTTATCCCCATTACCCGTGCTCAGGCACTGGTAGAAGCAACTTTATAAGAAATGTGGAATGCAGAAATGGAAATATTTTGAGAATTTGCTGCAAACACCCATGTTGGTATTTAGAAGAAAATTAAATTTTGCGGATTTGCTGCAAGCACCCATGTTGGTATTTCTAAGAAAATTATGAAATGATTCTATAACAAGGACGTTAATCATCAATTTTATCATTAATTTCAGACCGAACGGATATTCAAGAAAGTCGTCAAAAATTGTTTCATGCAGTGACCTGGGCACTCAATAAAATCAGCCAGAGTTGCTCCACCAGGGTACTCTGCGAACAGGCCTGCAAGGACGGGCTGAGCGGTCGCGTGCGGTCATCGTTTCTTGAAGTCGGAGACTTTGATACCGAAGAGAAAAGAAAATATGTGGAATCCTATATAGACGGAGAATCTTTTTCTTGCTACGGTACCAGGACCAATGGACCAATCTATACTGCTGAATCTTGTGAAAGTTACTGTGACGAAAGATACCCAGACTGCGAGAACGCGATGAAGGATTCCTATTTGACAAAAACGTTTTATTACTCAATTGCAAGACCAGTTCACAGGTTGGGAATGTGGCTCTTTGGTGCTAAATGGGCAAAAAGGGATTGGTTGATACGGGGAATTGTGAACACGGGCCTGATGACGAACAAAGTTATGTCAGCTTTGGCCAGTCGCATCAATAGGCTGCGACAAATAGGGAAAAGTGAATATGAACGTCTTCATTTAAAGGTACAGCCTGTTACAAATGTTACTGAATAATTAAACTGGTGTCAGAATATTTTCCATTATTTGTAATAAATTGGTAAAATCAAATGGCATAATTTTACCAGATTTATGTCATAGAAAATAAATCACTGTTTTCTCTCCAAAGTCATTACTGTCATGTACATATATACCTGAATTAATATTCCCAGTAAAATGTTTCGCAACAATACATATATACTTGAACTGAAACAAAGTGTGTGGTTTGCATAAGTAGCATTAATGGTAACTGCTTTAAAACATTTTATTTTGCAAAAAAATTCAGTAGGAAAATTGAGATAAAGCAATTTACAACCCACAGAAAAATAATCACCACACATACATACATATATATATAATTACCCTAGTAAAAATGTTGGTGCCCGTGGGAACTACACTTCAAGTTCATACAAAAAGTGTTGCAATTGTGCTTACGTGGCTGAATTGAAGACAATATGATTTGTTAATAACCATAAAACATCTCGCCTAAGAAAAAATAAAATGCTTTCTGCTATTAAATTGCTTTTCTGTATCTGAAAGAATTTGTTTCGGCTTGTATTCGCCATATACATTGTAAATGTCTACTAGTTTGAAGTTGATGAGAAAAATCAGTTTTTATATGTTTGGAGCAGGAGAGCAGTGATAGCAATGGTAAATATGAAATAGATAAACTAGAAAAAGTTCATACAAAAAGTGTTGCAATTGTGCTTACGTGGCTGAATTGAAGACAATATGATTTGTAATAACCATAAAACATCTCGCCTAAGAAATAAAATGCCTTCCCATAAAATCTCTCTGTAACTGAAAATTTTTGTTTCGGCTCGCATTGGCCATATACATTGTAATAAATGTCTACTAGTTTGAGGTTGATGAGAAAAATCAGTTTTTATAAGTTTGGAGCAGGATAGCAGTGATAGAAATGAGCAATATGAAATAGATAAACTAAAAACATGTTTGCTAAAAAATAGTCCAGGAGGTTATTGCCCGAAACATGTCTAGTAACTTGCAACACAAAATGCTGAGATTTAAGTTCAGTTTCAAATTGAGATTCAGCTGGAACGTCTTTTGCACAATTTGAAGGGAACATAAAATAAAGTTGGAGCTAACTGAAATCCGCAAAATTCTGTATATTTCGAAAATTTCATTTCATAAATTGTTTCAAATTAGAAATATTTTTATTTTATAATATTGTCGGTTCTAAATTTTGTTCCGAATCAAATAATATTATACATGCATCGAGTTAAAAGATTTAAATACGGGCTGTTGTGGTTTACCTTGTTGGTTGAAACAACGTCGTATTATTTAATGACGCCTCAAACAAATTGTATATACAATTGGCGTCATAGTAAGTTCAACCGCAGTGACTCCGTCATAAATCAAACGTGTGTGGCCACGGTTAACAGAAATCTAATCAAACGAATTTATTGCGCAAACGAAACCACCTTACATATTTGTTGCAGACAACCCTGTAAGTACATATAATATGTAGCCGTATTATTTTGAAACCCCAATGAACAGAAATGAAAATAAAAATTATACTGATTTTAGATCGCCAGGATATTCAAGAAAGCCGGCAGCGATGGTTCCAAGTTGTTGTTTGGACTATTCGCACAATCAGCCGGAGTTGCAGCAAAAGATTACTTTGTGAACAATCTTGCAAGGACGGCTTGAACGGATATATATTATCGTCGTATCCTGAGATGTTGAAAGGTGATTCTGAGTTGAAAAGAAAATATGTGGAGGCTTCTGAAGAGGGAGAAAAAATATCCTGCTCCTACTGGGATAAAATATCCAATGAGGGACAATTAAATTATACTAAATTTTGTCAAACTGAATGTCACAAAAGATATCCAGATTGTGAACGAGCATTGGAGGATTCGTATTTAACTAGAGTAATGTACTCTATTGCTCGACCCATCCACAAATTAGGAATGTGGCTGTTTGGAGCAACTTGGACAGCAAGAAATTTTGTTACAGAAAAAATTTAAATGAATTAAAAATCAAAAAGTTGGGTTTTAAACACACTTTGTTTGTCATATTATTTGGATGACGTGCCCACCAATTCGCTAAATCTGAATAATTTTTCGTTGGTCCATCGTCATTACTCGATTTTAGCACTGGCTCAGTTTCCCTTTGCTTAAACGTTTTAACCCTCTCGCAAAGTTCACACCAGCCAAACCACATCTCGTCACTTCTAACCATGTATTTTGACCTTCACAGAAAATACTTCTTGTATTCATTTGAATGCTTATTAAGCCATAAAATATAATTTGCCAGATCGGTAGGATTTTGAAACTGTCTTGTGTCGATGTAACTGTCCGTGGTGCCAGATTCTCGGTAATGTAGTCCCAGCACAAAGAATTTTCAGCGGCCAAATAAAATTTGTACTGTGTTGCCAAATCCTCCCAGAAAACCAATTCAGTACAATTTCTGTCACATTTTATTTTTCTGCCGCATGAACCCAGAACGTCCACGGGAAGTGAAGCGTTTCTCAGAGCGGTCCACAGCTGCTCTTGCTTGGATTCAACGGGGCAATGTAAAACGACTTTAACGATTATTTTACTTTTCCGTTGAATCCAATCATTCAGAGTTAAATTGTCCTGCATTTTTATATTCTCTTGATTAATATTTGTCTTCTTGAAATATTTGCCATACGGCGCCCAAAGTTCCGAATCCCTTCTGTAAGACATGGTCCAGTTGAAGATCCCATTGAATGGCTCCAAATCGGGTGTCTTCCATGGTGGTTCCTTCATAAACAATATCCATAGCTGACGCGGGCTCCTTATTTTTGGTATATTGTCTCTACCACGAAACGTTTCATGTTTTTAAAAATCATAAATTTTGCACCTTTTATTTTAAAAAACTCACTTGTCGAGATCAATTGTAGAAGCAAAGAAAACCACGGCTGTTGCAAGGTCCAACAAATTTTTGTCAGTTGTCAACTCCACACCCTCCCGGGCCCGTTCCGTGCAACATACTGAATCCCATTTTCGCACTGAATCAATATATTGCAAATATATTTCAGCCGGTTTGAAAAAATACGTGGTCCATATTAAAATCAAAACTTTCTTTTTATACCCCACGATTAGGCGCGCGAGAGGTATAAGAAGATTGATTATAATTCAGTGACGGAATGATGTGATAGGCGGAAAAGCCTAATAAAATTAATAAGGTTAAAATTTTTAATCTAGCCACCATTATTATAAACATATTCATCAGGATTCACAATTTAGTTTAGAGTAATGTCAGAGAGAGAGAGAACAAACAGAACAGTTAAATATTAACATATTTTTACCTGTTTGGTTTAAAATGAGAAATATGAACGGATAATTAAAAGTCAATTAGCTAATCGTTTAACAACAACGTTTCATAACTGTTTTTAGTGTAAAACAGTGTAATTTTGTAAACTTTCACTTCCTAATTGGACGAAGAGCTAGCGATTTTTTAATTTGAAGGGATAAAATCTGTCCATTATAGAGAAACAAAAATGCTCACGAACATATCATTTTATTTTGTGCTTTAAAGGTATCATTAGGGATAACTTGCTATTGCTTATTTAAATGTAAATATTGTTAGAGAAAGTTTACATTGCTTTGCTATAATGTTTGTAATATTACCATCCTTCCTTGCATGTGAAATACTTAAATAAGAAGTTTGTGGCAGATTAAAATATTTGTTCAAGCTTAACAATAAACTAGGTACTCGCTTGTAAACTTATCGCTTAAATACAGACCAGGTCTGTACATTCACACGAAAGGCTACAGCGAAATATACATTTTATATAATTCTACAAAAGCACCGCAAATTCAAAAGAAATAAAATTATGAATAAAGTATTGATATGTATGTGTAAAAAATGGATCAGTATTTCAACTGAATTGTTTGGAACATTAAGTTTCCTAATAAACTATAGTTATCCAATTATACATGATATATCATGAAGGTAAATATTGTCAATTACGAATAATTTTGAACTTACATTGTGTTCGAAAATAGGAAAGGCAAACATAAATTATCGTATTGTTCCACATCAACATTAAAATTTGAAAAATAAAACTTCCTGTATCATCATCACAACAAAAAAGAAACCATTCTGAATTCAAGCGTTTTTCATAACAAAAATTTTATTGTGGCAAGCAATGAATGAAAATACACTTGTCTTTCTTAAACAACAATTTTGGAAAACGCTACCTCCAATTACACAATCTAGCATTAACAAAAGCATTTTAGTTCAAATTCAAGGTATCCAACCACGAACGTTTCCTGTGATCAATAATCTTCTTCGATCTTTTGTGAAAGTTTCACATTCCGTTTCCACAGAAATATAAGAAAAATATTCACTATTGCCAAACTATTCGAATGTACTAGTTGCCGATTTTTTAAATTAACATTGTTTGTTTAGAAAAGAGAAAAATCATGTTTTTCTATCAGCATTTATTTTCTGTATTAATTTTATTATTTAGCGGCTCACATCTTGGGAATACAATCCCATCACTAAATAGGCAATCAAAGTTCGCTCAACAAATTTCGTCCAAATTTGTAGGTTGCAATTTCAAAATTCATTTTCTGTCACAACTCGAAAAATACAATTTTTCCGTGAAATCTTATAACGACGAAATGACATTCGAAATCAGCGAGATATTAGCTACTGAAAAGTTTCCAGCTCTTGTGCAGTGGGTGATTCCTCCAACTGTAGTAAATTTTCTCACAGGAAAATTTACTTCATCCTGCTTCGCGTACTTCTACTTTCTAATTGATAACCATGAAACCAAAAATTCCGTTACTCCCTGGCAAAGTGTTTGGACACTTATGGATATTCAAAGGAGCAATGGGGAATGGCCACATCATGTGACATTTGTTGGATACAGCTTAGTCTCATTTATCAGCCCACAAATCTTAAACAAATTATCACAAACGTTCGCTCGCAATGGGATATACATTTTTGATTTACATCTCAAAAAAGTTTATCAACTTTGCATTACATGCACTCAAAAGCTGAAACAAATTTCCAAAAATCAGCAACACACCAGTGATTATATTCTAAATAATGAAAACAAAAATTTAAATTTTGGTTATGTCGAAACATCGTTACTATACGCAAAATTTTTAAAATCATTTTATTTTTGTGAAATCGTGTCCTCAAGAATCCCCTCTCGTGGTATTGCAAGAAACATTGGTTCATTTTGTATTATCCCCATTCTCTCTGCGAAGTTCAATCACAGTCACGAACTCAGCAAAAACTTCAAAGCTCGAACCAACCCTATTCCGATTTTCTCTATTCATGATTTTCGGCACGTTGACTCCGTCAATCATGGTCATGTCATGGCCACCCGAAAGTTTGAGTGGATACCTTACGGCGTGAGATACAGGTCCTTCAACTTCATCTTGCTCCAGCCCACCAGGGGCCTTTCTGGAGATGTTCTAATTAAGCCCTATGAGTGGATCACATGGGTCATATTTTTGGTAGCGATGCTGGTGATAACCATGGTCGCTTTGACATTTCAAGTAACCCAAAAAGTTCGTCGACGTAATAAATGTGCAAATAAATACCAAGTGGAAACATTTCCAACTATTCTAGAACGTTTATCATCCATTTGGACAACGGGCATTTTATCCACTGTATTTGGCCAAACCTCAGCAAGGACAATTTCTGCTAGGGTGATCTTTGGCTCCGAAATATTTGCTATCACCTGGAATATTTGGGTTTTCGGAATCTTTGTGCTCGTTAATGGATATACGTCCATGTTGTTTGGATTCCTAACAAAAGACTCGGAGTTCTCCTGGCCTAAGAATCTTGTGGAATTGGCGACAGCTCAAAACACTTGTGTTTTATCAACCAGTGTGATGAAAGTAGGCGAACACGAAGTATTTTCTTCGGTCAGACGGCTTCTGCTTGGCCGGAAGATAAATTCGCCAGATTTGGAAGAATACAGTGCGCTCAACAAATCACTTTTGTTTTTTGACGACCGCGTATATTTTGGGGTGAAGCAGAGAATCGTGAGAGAAAATTATGGAATTTTGGAACAAACCAGAAATTTTAGGATTGTGAACCGCAGGTGCAAAACACTTGCATATCTCGACTTTTACTCATTGTGTGAAGCGGTTTTTCTAAAAATTTTTTTTAAAGAATGTGGCCATGTCCAGGCTTACACCAGTAACAGGATATTTGCACGTTACACCCTTAATGATACAACGCAACTTTCTCCATGAGACTTTTCTTCTTGCTATAGCTCATTTAGAGGCGACGGGTCATCTTTCGGTGTTTCGCAATCACGTGACAAAATGGCACATCTGTGGCAACCTGCGCAATTCCAGGTTAAGGTCGGAATTTAAATTACAATTCCACGCGGCTTGGTGTATAAATATGGCAGAGGCATCCATAAACATGCGCAAATCTCACAACCTCAACAATTTTCTAGAAGACAACTCGCTCAGATTTATCAAGCTGCAACATGTCATTGTTTTATTTAAACTGGTAGGCGTTGCGCAACTGGTTTGTGGCGTCTGTTTCATTTTGGAGCTGTATAAGAAAATTGTAAAGTCTGAGGTGATAATTATAGTAGATTAATGAATTGGATTATTCCCAAATATTCCTCGGGTCGGGTGACTGAAGAAAGATGAAAAAGAACGTGAGGACGGATAGAATTGCCTGCATATAAAAAATAAATTATTAAGATAGTTTTAGTCTGAACTTCCAGACTTCCAGCTTATTTAGGTGTCATACCTGACAAATGAAGCCGTAGTTGACCTTGAAGTAATTTTCCTCGCCAATCCCAATTACACTAGAGTCGACCTTCTCAATCAGAGACAAAATCTCACCTCGTTCGTTCAGGCATCCAAAACCAGACTCACTTTCATTTTCCAACAGATTCTTCAGGTAGTATTTCAGTTTGGTCAGTTTCTTAAAGCACCGGGCGGACTGCACCATACCAAGCCACATTTGGACATACCACATGAGAATTCTTATTTTATATAGGGGACTTGCCGATTTAATGGTGTTTTCCATTTCCGCACAGGAAAAGGTGCAGATTTGAATAATTCCGAGGAGACAAAAGGAACCCCACATTTTGTTAATGACATAAGATAATTCTGCAATCTCACAGAATCTCTTTTTTAAATCTCCAATGCTTAATTTTTCTTGTTGTGCAACTTTCGTCCTTCCAACCAGTTTTGATATTGCTTCATTGAGTGTAACTCCACAGAGTGGGATGACGTTCATCATCAAGATGCTGGAAATACAGGCATACAGGTACTTAAAAATTGACACAATTCCAATCAAAATATCTGCCAAATTTCTGCAGTCAGCGGAATCTATATCATTCAAGAACAATGCATCTTTCCCGTCTTTGATGAAAACCTCAAATAACTTTGATGGGCTCCAGTTTAATTTTCTTGGCTGCCGTAACATCGAAATAGTCAGATGGGTTAGGTTGTATATCAAAATCGCTGTCATTTTCTATTTTCAACAAAACATTTGAAACAATAAGTTCGCATGACCGTACTATTCAAGACTTCCAAATATGGCACTTACTAGAGAAAGAATTTTGTCCGGATAATACAGTGCATGGCATTGTCCGAGTTTAGCAAAAAGTTTCTTCATCAACGGTTTCCGAAACCAAATGCAATAAAAATATCGAAAAAGGAGAATGCAGGATACAATAATATACGTGATGTAAAAGTAAATTATCATGTTCCAGGCATTTGATTTTGCGTAGTTTATTGTTGCTTTCCACCAGGACACCATTTGAAGAAGCATGACAAACCAAAGGAATGCTGCAAGGATCTGGAACAAACGAATTCTTTTTTCTTAGCAAAACTCGAAAATTATTTTAATTCAACAAACTAATATTTAGTTTTGTCTAAATTTCCAAATAAACCTTACCTTCCGAATTCTACCAACATCGCGAATTTCGTATTGATGTAGGGTGTTGTTAAATTGGAGGCAAAATGGAAAAATGCACGTGTAATAACCAATATCGAAATAGAGGTGAAAGTAGTGGCGTTTTGCAACATTTTCAACTTTCGTGTTTGTATTTTTGTAAAATAATGAAACCAGTTTCGACTGCCTCCTCGAACAAGAATTTTTAAAAACTTTTTTCTCCTTATGGTGTGTATAAACTTTTCAATGACAGAGTTGGCTAATATGATTATTTTTTAATGGAAATGCACTATCAAGGTGAACTATGTGAAAAGTGTGTTCGGCGAGGTCCATGATAACAATAAAAACAATTTTAGTAATGGGCTTCTGCTCAACATCATATTGGGTAAACCGAATTAATATAATTAAGATATATTGATCCATCAAATTATAACACAGTGTTATGTAAATATTATAGTTTCTTCAAACATGAATAGTAATTAGCATGATGCTTACTTTGTATTATATCTTACTTCAAATTAATTGTTATGTGGCTCTGGCTTATATGGCTCTGGCTATGTATCGCAATACATGATTATTAATTCTAGCACTGTCAATAAATTACGGTTGATGAAATATAAATTTATTCTCCTTGAATATGTCATACATAAATAATCCTAACATGGAATTGTTGGACTGTAAATATTGGATTCCACAATATGGCCCTTCTATTGTCTATGTACTATTGTATTTTACGTTAGAAAAAGCTTCGCTACTCCCAAATATTACTGTGACCGGGTGACTGAAGAAAGATGAAGAAAAACGTCAGTACACTTAAAATGATCTGTAAATTAACATATGTGAATAAGTAGAATAACCTTAATTCAAAGTTCCGTTTATAATTGTTAGTACTGTAGACATACCTGGCAAATAAATTCAAAATTGACCTTGAAGTAATTTTCCACGCCAATGCCAATTAGATTTGAATCTATCATTTCGAGCAGAGAGTGAATTTCACTTTGTTCATGCAAGTACCCCGATTGTGTTTCACCTTCGTTGGGAAGATGATCTCTCAAATTATGTTTCAATTCTGACAATTTCGCGAAACATCGGGCTGATTGCACCAGGCCAAGCCATACTTCAAAGTTCCAATTCAGAACCCTAATTTGGTACAAGATGTGCGAATTCATCAGCGTGTTTTCCATTTCCGCGCAACAGAAGGTACACATATGAATAATTCCTAAGAGGCAGTAGGAGCTCCACATTTTATTAATGGCATAGGATAAATCTTCCACCTCACAAAATTTCTTCTTCAAATTTCTTATGCTTAGATTTTCTTGTTGGTGAGATTTACTCATGTCAAGTAATCCTGAGGTAGCTTCGTGGAGTGTTACCCCACAGAGTGGGATGATATTCAACATCAAAGTATTGCAGATGTACATGCCAAGATGCAGTAAGATTGTCATAATTGCAATGAAAATATTTATAAAACTGCTCTCTGGATTTTCTGCGTCTGGGAGGTAGAATATATCTCTGCCCGCTTTCATGTAAAACTGAAAAAACGCTGAAGGAGTCCACTCTATTTTTTCCGGTAGCATACACAAAGTGACTTGAATTGTGTTGAGAATCAAATATGTCGCCACTTTCTATTTTGAAAACGCGTAATTAAAAAAAAAATTATTGTCACTCGTTCTGTTATAAAAATATTTCAATACTCAGTACTTACCAAAAAACGTAACTTGTCTGGCAAGTGCAGAACGTGACAATTTTCAATTGTGTTCAAAATTCTCTCTGTCAATTGTTTCCGAAAATAAATGCAATGAAAATACACAATGATGATTACACAGCTAACAAACATGTATGATATATAAAAATAAAATATGATGCTCCAGTTATTCGTCTTTGATACTTTCCATGTTAAATTCCACCAGTACATAATACGGAGAAAACTTTCCAACCAAATCATTGCTGCGATAATCTTGGAAAGCAAATAATTTTAATCAACATTGAAAAAATGTTTGAAATTTTAACAAGTTAAATCACATTGTGTTTAAGCATTATTTAGTTTTGAATTACCTTTCGAATTCTGCCGACATTACGTAATTCATATTTTTGTAGGTTGTGGTTAAAGTGAATGCGAAATGGAAAAATAAACGTGTAATAACCCAAATCAAAATAGAGGTGAAAGTAGTGACGTTTAGCAACATTTTCAACTTTCGTGTTGGTATGTTTGCAAAATAACAAAGCCATTTTTGTCTGCCTACTCCAAGGCAAGTTTTCAGTATTTCTATTTGCGATTCGTGTATGAAATTTTTCTCGAAACCTTTCGGGTTTACTACTAAAATTTAGGTTGATTTTTGTTGGAACTACACAGAGCGTACCAGGAATGTAGAATACTATGTAATAGGGATAGCTACATCGAGGGAAAAAGTGTTGCCACCATAAAGTGATACAAATGTTAATGTTAATGTTCGTCTTTATTGTTTCACCATTAATACAGTACAGAATTCTTACTGATCTCCCAATGGCAACAACTATC
>VYYJ01004798.1:0-12492 GCA_021029165.1 Cyphoderus albinus
CTGTTAAATTGAAACCATTTTTTCTTTCGCATCTTTGCAATATTGCCCACAGCGATTTGTTCTCAATTGTAATATTCCACAGCCTCCATCATTGCGTTTTGCGTTATATTGAACTCTTACTGAGGAGCAGTAAAGAGCATGAGTGTCTAGAGGACAGCAGCGGCATTGCACCTGAATGAGAACTTTCACCGAAGTGCAATGTACTGTGCATTTGCGATGACGATGACGATGAATTTTTTTTGGAATGTTTGAAGAGAATATGTGTATTCTTTCGGAAAGGCCTCTAGTTAGAATTGAAAACGACTGCATTTTTGATTGAACTAAACTGAACCACATACCGTGTCCAACAAACTGTGCAAGTAACAAGGAGTAATCCTCAACGGTAGACGGTGTTTTTCTACAGTTTTTGGAACACACACTTTAGAGTTTACTTGAGGCATATCAACCGCACGTCTGTCTAATAGCTGGTTAGCGAATGATGCAATTCAACAATAGCATAAGTACCAATACGGAGAAGCAGAGAGGTAGTGTAGTGTGTGAGACGAGGACTTCCTTCAAGGAAGTTTTTCATTTCTCCCGATCTCTTTATTATTGTGTTTCCGAAATATCCAAGAATGGAATGATCATTCAGATCTCCAACTGCCGATATCATTCTCTCGTGCACAATATCCGAAAATAACAGATCGAACTTCATGAAATGTAAACCTAATAAATATAACTAATACTGGAAATGTGAATAAAAATTGGAGAGTTGGCAGGTGTTTCTCTCTCTTGTGTCGTGTCTGTATTTTGGTGAGAGGGGATGAGGAAATTGAAACGATCATGTTACGGAAGGATGTCTTATGGCTACACAACGCACTGCTTCCAACACAGATTGCTTTCTCTCTTCATTCTTTGTGAGGTGTCAGACTATGTACTTGGGAGCTCTCCTTTTCCTCCATGATGATGGTAAAATAAGTTAAGTACCCCATGCATAATATCTTTGACGATGTAAGATGTTGCTGTCGATGGAACTGCTTTGATGGTTCTGTGACGGTTCCGCTGATGTGATGGAGCAGAAGAGAGCTAAGGAACTCTTTGTGGATTACTCCAAATTATGTGCTTGCAATAGGACGATTTTTGGCGATATTTTTATGCAAACGAGAGTGAGTGAAAGGAGAGCTGGAGCAATAAAGTTTTTATGATACAAACAAACACGAAGGAGCGCAGTGCTTAAAAGAAGAAGCAGGGGAAGGGTAATCGAAATGGAGAAGTTCTACCTAGGGAATGCAATCAGTTGGATTGCCTGCCGCCGCCTTTCCATCTCAACTTACGATTCCACTACCAGAAGAAGGAAATAAATGAAAGAAGGCAAAGGCATTATTTTGCACTATCATGCGGTTGTGGTTGACTTGATTGAAAGTGTTGGATTCCTCACGAGTCGGAGAACAGCAGAAGGAATTTAGGATTTGTAATGTTATATTTTTACTTTTTCCTCTCTGACCGGTACACCACATGTATATATGTACATCATGGGGATGTTCTATTCTTTCTGAACTCCGAGAGTCGAGTTTTGAGTTTCAGAAAAGTAACAGGATAGTTTTTCATTGTGGACTGACATGACTTCAGACTTCATCGAGGAAAATCCACCATTTGTTTTGTAATTGAAGATCAATTCGACCAATTCACAGAAAATAACGAAAATCTCAACAACCCAGATTTTTTTAACACAGCGTGTATTTTTCTCATAACATTTGTGCTTGTTCCTTTTCCCGAGAAAAGTAGGTATAGGTATTTGTATGTGATTCTCTCCNTGTATGTGATTCTCTCCGTGATTTCTATTCTAATATATGGATATCGCTCACAAGTATTTCGAATAGAAAAATAACCCAGTAAATAACATTGATCATCATCATGTGCGGGTAAAAAGCACTGGATGTATAGACATTTTTGTGTTTTAGCTCTCTGTTACTGGATGTCTTCTAAGATTTATTACATGCTGAGGTTGCAATATTTATTATTACTAAGATCACCGAACCTAATCCTATTTGGTTAATGCATACGCTCTACCTGCCATTTGCTACTCACTGCTCTACCACCATTTTCATCCATTCTCCGAGATCGCCTTTCCAAAGTAATAATTATTGTTGAGCTTTTCAATATACAGTTACCCGCTGTGGAGCAATCAATAAGTTATACAATCGGTAGATTTTTCCATGCCTCTGGCTTTGGTTATACGCGGAAGAAAAGGTAGGTTTCCTTAAGGTAATCCATCTTTTGTGGGAAAAATTAACCAATCTTATTTCGTTCTGATATCCCCAGTCATGGATTGGATTTGAATAACTAAAATATAGCTGCACGCTGCACCTTAATCACAAAAGCATACAAACTTTAATCGTATATGTCCAATTTCCATTTCCCCCATTACTGATTCGGCACTATGAAAAAATGGACCGAGCGTCTTTCTTATGAAATTTCTTTGAAATTACACAATTTCTTTGAACTCTGGATAATTCAATCACCGTTTTGTGTAGGCCAGTCTTTTGTAACTTTTACTATTCTGACGTGGGAGTTACCAATGCACTGCAACATTAGCATGCTGGCAATGTATTATGAAAAGAAAGTTAAAAAAAAAAAAATGTTGCTGCTGCTGCCTTCGTACAAATAATTAATCACATTGCGGGGGAGGTCGTGGTTATAATGAATAGGTTCTGACAATGATTACGTGGTATACCATTAGGATTTTGCGAATTAGTTTTATGAATCTAAATGAACGAAATTGCTAATTCATAGGTGTGCACGAAAGGAACATGAACGTGAAGCTGAACGTAAAGACTACTAAATATGAAGATGGAATGGTTGCAATAAGATGTGCCACGGAAAAAATTGATACTAAGAATTTTGTTTGGATTATTTTACTTATTCAGAGGAGAAGCAGTAGTAACCAGATACGTACCAGCAGCGATGTATTCTCTACACGGCAGGATCCATATTAAATTAGAGATGACATTCCTTACACTTCTGAGAAAATTTCTAAATCCGCATTAATTGCACTGGAATTTAGAATTATATTTACTACCTGTTTAGCAGTTTGTTTAGCTGTTAGCACATAGATATAGAATAGGATAGGATGGGATATGACTATAGGATATATGGGCATTAGTGCTATTGGCATTTTTATCTAGTCCTTGTTTCTCCTTTTATTTGAATCGTGTTATACAGAAATTCATGTTGTAATTCCTGTTAATAAAACATGAGTTCCATTAAATTTCAATTGAGAAATTCTTTCGCGTTATAAATCGACAATTTCTTCAGAGATGCAAGATGATTATCGAAAATCATGTATAAAACCCCGTTTTGTTGTTTGTATTGAATACTGCCTATTTGGGTGTCGTCTCCGCAATAAATAAATAACCTTGAACATCCGTTTGTATTTTCTTGTGGCTGGAGCTGCGCGGTAGGTTGGCGCGTATAAAAATGTAATCTCGCTTTACCGCAACAAATAATTCATTGGGTAAATGCCATGTACACAAAACCGATAAAGCCTATTGGGCCAAAATGAGACGCTTTTTTAAAGTTATTGAGTTTGTAATTCTACTTCGATATCACTTTGAAATTTTTTCCGCTATCTACAATATAAGTGAACTCGTTTTTTCATATCGGATAAATTTTAATATGCATTTGATTTGAATGGAAAGTCTGCTTTCACCAAATGTAAGCTTGATGCAGCGAAAGCTCTGAGAAGACATTAAATACGTATTATTACTTAAAACTTTCTAAGACAAAAAAGTGGTTGATTGATAGCATAATGTTCCTGTAATTGTTCTGTCACTTCTACTTTTATCCATTGTTCATTTCTGAGTTAGCAAAAGAATAGATGGCTGCAATTTGCCAATCTTTTAAAAGAAACCGGAGTTGCTTAGGTTGTGCCTCGAGTATGAAAATGTAGAATTAGGTCGGACGGGTGGAGAAGGTGCAGTTTTTGTGTCCAGTTCCGTTTAGCATATTTCTTCTCTGAAAACTTATTGTGTATGGGGCAATATATCACGAAGAATGTATGTTGTGCATTGATATTGCACTTTGTGTGCAGTCATATTGCAGTGGCTTGCTAAAATAACTGCTTAAATTTCCAGCAGCAATTGCCAGAAAAGTGCATGGGCCATTAGCTTTCACCAACAAGAAATTTTTGTCTGAAGAAACAGACGAGCAAAAAATTAAACCTTAGAATCGTGACGTCCAGCAGAAAAGATGGCAACATTTTTAGATTCCTTTTACATTACAAAAGGAAAAGTGAGCGGAGCAAGCAAAGTGAACAATTGCAAAAGTGAAAGATGAATGTATTCACTTCTTCCTGTAGAATGATAATAGCTTGCAGGAAATTGCAAAAAATACAACTGTTTGGTTCACAAGGAGTGTAAATACTTTACCAGATTCTGACTTGTTCAAATTAAAACATGTATATAGGACAATACCACGAAAGGAAGGAGATCTACTCCACTCACTTTATCAAACAATTACTTCATCATATGTGTTCACACGTATTTTTTTAAATGTGCCACTGACAGAAAACGAAACGTCCTAATTATCGTATACACAATTTTTACAGTCTTACAATTTAAATTCGGCTAGTTAAAAAGTGTGAATAATGCAGCTACCAAATGCACGATTCTACAATTCCACCCACTCACATTTACGTATTCTTGGTTGGTAGACGTGACGTAAGAGTCTCGATTGCAGAATGCGCTTTTCCATTTTAGCAGTATACACCACCGCATTCAATAAATTATAAGGTGATACCGATATAGCCTTCCAATTTCTGCACATAATATTCGACTTTCGACGCTGTCAAAGCCGTTCTGGCTCATTCGGTCGGAATAAAATATTGCTCTCGCGCTAAAAGAATACTCTGTCTTTTATTTCACGGCAGACCTCAACTCAACTCAGCCTGTGCCATGAATGAATGGACACAAAAAATAATGTGGCATGGCGTTATTGAGAAAGTGGTGTGAGAAGACGTATAAAAATAAAATAAAAGGCATGTAGGTACATATCGCTCTCACTCTCTCACATACATATCTCAACTGTTTACATAAGTGTTAGGTTTCTCTTGAGAGAGGACTAGGGCGACAAGGAAGGTTTTCACTTTTCACCTAAATATGTATTTCTTTCAATGACTTCCTCATTTTTCTCCTGTATATGACACATGAAACTCTATTAAAGTCTCCCAAAAGTACAAAAATTATGTTATAGCATACACGAAGATAAGCTGGTCGGCGGTTCATAAAAACGGGGAAAGCAGAAGATTGAAGGGCGGAGGGAAAATCAGAATGTTTTATTTTTCCTGACTAACACATTTTTGGGAGAAACGAAAGCTACGGGTTTCTGGAACAAGTGTTCTCTTTCTCAAGAAAACTCTTGTTCCCAGCTCCCCGCTGACCTTAATGGTTCAGCTGTGTTCCGCGATAGGTACTTACGTATTGTAGTGTATAAACAAAAACAAAGCCATCCCACCAACCAACCAAAAAATTGCTACAAATATTTAACTGAGATGATATAGATAGGCGGTTGGTCCGCTTCCACCAAACAATTTTCATGCTTGTTACTATTTCGCCTTTGTTTTCTCTCGTATTTTACTCAAAGCAGAGAAAAACATTGGCATTAAATAACTCCTTTTCTCGTCCTTCTTTTATTACATGGGACAGTTTTGACTTGTTTAATTTAATAATACAATACACTTAAGTAAGAGGAAACTTTGATTTCTTTGTTTGATAATAGATTGGTTCCGCGTCTGGGTCGACCTACGACGGAGACGAATGGACAAATTGGTCGGATTGGAGTCCTTGCTCGAGAACGTGCGACGGAGGAATCACACAACAATTCCGTCGCTGTAAATCACCGCATGGATGTCATGGAGTGTCAATACGAAGAAAAATGTGTAATATGCAGGTAAGCCTTTTCTCTTTTCTCTCACTATTTTTCACTCGCGAGAAACAATGCAACAAAAATACTCAACGAGGAAAAATCGGAGAAAATAAAAGCGTTCGATTTGAAAAGAAAGGTTGAGAGTCGCAAAGTAAGGTAAAATAATAATAGCGGGCTTTCCATTTCGATACCGCATGGAGAAACTAATTACTGAAACCTGACTGTCGGACTCAAAGCCCGATTCAATTTACCTGTGCTTTTTTGATTCCTCGGCTTCGGTTGCTCGTAGGTAGACGTTCGACTTTCAGCCTTAATTACCATCCTACTCTCATCCACCGCTTTCCAAAATACGTAATGAATATCTTGCTGGAGTGCTAGAATTTCAGCCAAAACAATACTCTTAAAGCTATATGGATCTAATGATAAATCGACTTTCCGGACTCCATTACACCCACACACTAAAACATGATTCTTGCGCTGAACAGTGATCCGGATTAGCTTCCTTGGATAGGAACAACCATCTTTTCCAGGTTTAAAAAGAAGGGTCTTCCGATGAGAAATAACATGGACTAAATTAATTTACTCTGATTCATTTATTGATAAAACCGTTTCTTAATGAATTAGGTTTAATTGGGTTCAACAAGTTTAACCAGTTTAATTTCATTTTTAATTATTTCCTCAAATAAAATCTCTCTTAAATGGTTTGATCTTTTATAATTACTTCAAACCAACCCCGTCTTATTTATTTTAAATAGTGAAATGAAATGTTAATAAAATTCACATAAGCATTTAATTTGTTATCTTGGATTTATCTTTTCGAGACAAAGCAGCATTTTGGTTAGTCAATTACTTTTGCATTTCCTACGCCCGGAATGCAGTGCCCAAACCTATTTTTTCTAACTGCAGCTGCACAATAGAAAGGAAGGAACGAAATTTCTTTCGTTTCCTGAATAAAACCGTTTGCTAGAAGCATAAAAGTAAGCACTCAGCAGAAAGCCGCATCACATTCACTCATCTTGAACACAGCCAGAGCGCATTTACTATTATTATTATAAATCCGCAAACCATTTCCCTCCTGTCTCGATACCTAATGGTATAGTAGCACTTTAGCCGTGGCAAGTGAGGATAGCTAAACTAAAGAGTGATTAATGATGTGACTTGAGTGTGATGACATTACTTCTCGGCATTTTCTCCCAAATTTTTCCACCCCGCTCTCTCTTCAAACTCTCCCACGATTGCATAATTTTTTATATCAAACTGTACCTTGTAACATATAACTTTCATACAAATACTTACACATTTTCCTATAAACAAAATCCCGTCAAAATACAACATCAATGGACAGTTACGGAGTGGGGCAACGGGTAAAAAACTGAACGTCTCTGTCTCGTTATCAAAGAGACCTTCGTTGTCTGTCTCCCCTTCTGTACCCCCGCATCTTCACACTTCTGATATATTAGCTGATATATCTTATACAGTGTATGTATGAACATAAGTGTACAAAATGAAAGTTTGCGATGCTCAAACTCAAAGTGATTCTAGTTTAACACATTTGTCTGGAGTATTGCATTTCTGTGATACGCTGCTCCTATTTTTATTTCGATATCAGCACACAGAGAGATGGAGGATAAAGGGAAACAGTATTGACTGCATATTATTAAGTATATTGAATATTTCTTCAACTCGTCTCATTCTTAAGCATTACGTTTTTGGAGCAGAGGTTACATGAGACGCTTTGCTAAAAACGGTGACGCTTCCCACGCGCTTTTTACTGCTGATTCTATTTCATTCGGCCTAAAATGTACAATAAAAATAGCTGTAGCTCCAGCAGGAGGCAGATGAATAATTGACTCCTTTCTTTGCTTCATTCATAACCTCCTGCTCTCTACAACCCTAGCTCTTACTTAAGAGAACCACGTCGTCTGCTCTCTTGAAAGCCTTTCTAGCTCGTCAGTTAGACTTTCTTCGTAGCTTGGCAGCTACAAACACTTCCATAATGACAAAAATAGTAATACATAGATATGCCCACAATCTTTCTAAACCCTTTTCCATGTAGGTACTCAGTAAAGCGAAGGCACAAACAAATTGTGTACACAGACAGAACGCATTACGCCTTTATATGTAAACACCACTCATTTCGCGGAGTCTTTCACATTCACTCTTCTCTGTCTCGTCTTACTTCTTCCTTTTCTTGTTTATCTTTTCCCTGCATTAGTTTATTGTGTATTACGCTTACCCTCCGAGTTGTTGATATGTATTTATGTAAAAAGATAAATTATGAAGAGGAAAACTGTGTCAGTTTCGTGAATGGAAGCTGTTCATTTATTGCTCAGAAGTTTATGCGTGGTACTACATAATCCCAAGGTATGAGTGGGACGTAGACGTAAATAAACATCTTAAAATGAAGTGAATGCGGTGGGAAATGGAATTATTCACAAATGAATAAAAGTAGCTGCAATATGAGCATCAGAATTTTCTCAGAAAAATACGTTGGTTTTACGCAATGAAATAAAATTACAGTCGAAATTGTCGAACCTTTCTCCTGGTCCTGAAATGCTCACTTTCACTTTCCTTGAGATAACTTTATAACCGTTAAAACGATCGTCTGATTATTTTATCAACAGTATCCTTGTCGTTGTAGATAAGTAACACACAGCGCGCAAAACAACACGTTTATAATAAACATTTTTTACTTTCAAAAATATATTAGTGTTGCAGAAAGTTGTCTTGCTTTTCAGTGTTTTTTTCCATGTTGCATAATAATTACTGCATTTTCTTCAATTTATGAATAAATCGTAAAGGTACTCACTTTTTCAAAATGTGCCATTATTATGAAATCTAAGGCATAAAAATTAATCTCAACCTTGAGCCTGTGAAAATCTGAGACGCCATGAATTTTCGAGTAAAAGTTGTGTGAATCCATTACAGCTCTGATGGGGACTGCATTTATTGTTTTTTTAAAGTGGTTTACGTTATGCTAGAAGCAACTTCTCAGTCGGATGAGAAACTGCTGTTTCAAATGCAGGCGGTCGTTCAAGTTAATTTTATGATGCGAATGCGAATGAAATTCTTTACGTACCTACTATGAGCAACTGCGTATGAGTGAAGATCAGCATATGTTTACTTTGACGCGTGACGTGCTCTCAAGTGAAAGGCTTATCATTAAGAACGAACTTAACTTTGAGAAAACGTTCTGTCAGAAACATAAAGAAAATTTACATTTCATATTGCCGATTACAGTTTTAGTGGATTTATTTATATTAGTGCAGCGATAGTGAATTAATGAATTTTGTTTATGATATTTTTCAGCCTTGCAATGAATTTCGAGACTATCGGAATGAACAGTGTAGAGCATTTAACGGGAAAGAGTACCGCGGCAAACGGTACACGTGGGAGGCGATTGAAGACCCGGACAATCCTTGCGCTCTCATTTGTCGGGCAGAGGGGACTGATCTCATTGCCAAATTATCACCAAAACTTCGTGACGGCACCCGATGTCGCTCCGGCTCTCTTCACGTTTGTGTCGATGGCAGATGTGAGGTATGTGATTTTCTCTTACGTGACAAATTAGCAAAGTTTTTTAAGTGCCCATTCCCTTTTGGATTATTTCCTATTATTCCTCACTATACAATCCCTTTCATTCTGAAAAATAAAATATTATATGTATGGCGCAAGCAGAACACTAAAAAGAATTATTTTTCTAATACAGGCTGTCGGCTGTGATCTGAAGTTGGGATCACCAAAGAAAGTGGATTTGTGTGGGATTTGTGGGGGCGATGGTTCAAAGTGTACCAGTCCAGTGTACAACTGGGAAAGCCTCGCCACTGGACCATGCACACTCAACTGTGGAGGAGGTAAGAAACCCATCCACATATGTACACATTTTTGCACAATCATAATTATGTCTTTCGCAAAACTTGGAACTATTGTATCCTACAAATAATATTTAATGATTTAATATTTAAGTATCAAAATAAATCGTTCGTTAGAATGTTGTTTCTTGTCAAGGACTTCTTCTGCAGTGAATATATTTTGTTGTTCATTCACAATATCCGACAGTTTTCCGTCCTCCGAGAAAGCGAGATATTTTTGACGTGTCAAGTGAACTCTGAACATTCTACCCTAGAGTTTCATCTTCCTTACTATTAAGATGCGAAACATTTTCCCTTTCAGCTCTACATAAGTATGTATAAAATGTATTTGGGTACAACTTTCAGGGCAGCAGCAAGTCAAAGTGGTGTGTCGGAACAGTCTGACAAGTGAAGTTGTCGACCACTTCCTATGCAACTCTGCATCGAGGCCACACCGAACCTTTCAAAGTTGTAATATTCACCCGTGTGAACCAGAGTAAGCTATCAAAATGCTAATCAAACTATTAACATTGTTTACCCAAGTTCGCTCGTACATCATTCTCCGCTCCACTCCACAAGCATTGATTACATTACAATAAGTACATAATCACCTTAAGCATGCTAAGTTAGTAAAAACGTGTGTCTTTTCTAGTAGAAGCCTTATATTTCCGCTCAAGTTAAAAAACGTTAGAGGCAGTTAATTCCTATTTCCGTTTCGTTGCAGTAAACATCAGATGAAAGTGCTTTTTTGTACGTGGAACATTTTTTCTTTGTCATTTTCCTTCACTTCTTCTCAAATTATTTATACCTTGTTGACTCCCGTAATAAACTTGGAACCAGTTGCCTTTTAACACCGAAATACACAAAGGAAGAAAATGGCAGACGACTTTCTTCATTATTTTCTTTCATTTCTTTTCCTTTGCTTACTGTACACTTGAAAGGGGTTTTGTTCTATTAGCTACTATTGCCCTGCCGTGTTATGCTGCAACTATCTATGAAATTGTTTCTCTTATTACTACTACTGCTGTGCTTTTCTATAAAACTTTTCCAATGAAATAATAAAGCAGAACGGCGACTCAAAAAAGCAAGGGACATTTTTTGTTTTATGTAGTTCAGTTCAGTTTGCCTGCAGCGAAACGTTTATATTAAATGTGACGGGTAGATATTTAGTAGATATACATATGTATTATAATAATATTGAACCATTTATATGATACCATATAAAATATGAAATGAGTTCATGCTTGCACTACCAAACGTATTACGATTTTATTTTCCTCATGCACTTCCCTTTTCCGTATCGATGTAGGCGGTGATTGTATATTACATTATTAGAACTATCATCATCATTAGCGAGGCAAAGTAAGAATGAAGAAAATAAAGAAACAGCCAAACTTTCATACTTAGTATTTATGTTCCTATACATTATCACCCTGTCCAATGATACAGAATGGCATGGAAGGGGAAAAAGTGGAAACTGAGACGGTACTCGTCTGCTTAAACTCGACAGCGTAAAGTTACACTATTCCAGGGTACGTGGGCTCACAAATGGAAAAGACTTTCTTGCTTTGTAATAACAATAATATTTATACTTTTCTTGGCACTAAAAAGACTTCTCTGTTCTTAGCTTTGAAATATGAAGCCCTCGTTCAAAATTTTAAAACTTAAAACAGTCAGATGACGATGATGACCCAGTTGTAAGCTAAAGGAAAATAAGACAGTCATCAAATGAAAAAGCTACTGTGTACGTCCTTCATGCTTTTTCTTTCTCTTGTTCAGTTCGTTTTATTTTTTGTACTAAGCTGGGCTGTAATGTAGAGCTAACCTTTACACTTGTCTTTACACACAGAACAGTCTAGTCTTGTCGTTGTATATAAAAATTAAAAACTTGCAAGTTATCCGCCAGTAATGAATGAATTATCATTGTATTAATAAACGCGTTTCCTCTAATTTCTTTGCTACTACTTTTTATACTAAAACAAGGATCAGAAACTCGTTTTTGGAATGAAAAGCAACTTATTTTCCATTTCGTAGCTTCTCTCATTTTCACTTAAAATACACAAGAAAGTAAACAGGCAAAGTGGTGATGAAAATGATAATGTGGAGCGAAGGGTGAAAGCAGTAAAAAGTTAAGTCTGAGAAAGTGCTTTTGTCATTTGAAGCAGGGTCGTCTAGTTGTCGGTATGACGGCCCTATTGAAAATTGATTAGACACACGAGCTTTTTGATGTTTTTAATTTTCATATCGACCCGGATTTTATTGCATCTGAAAAAATGAAGCAAGGCAAAAGAAAGCGGTAGCAGAGATAGAAGAGAACGAAAGATAGAGAAGAGAAAGTTTTCAGATATAGCATAAAAGTTTATGAGCATAAAAAGAGAAAACTTTATTTATTAATCTTGTCATATCCCTATTGCTTTTCCATCGTAGTCTCAAGTCTTTAGCTTTTGCATGCAGCCTCTCAGGCAGACTCTGTTCCCTTAATGTAATATCCACCATTATTACGGTGATTATGTAGTCACTAGTCAGGCAGGATATTGGGAAATACCCCTGTTGATGCATGCACGCTGGTAGTCTCCGTTTAAGGTATATGTACATATTTACATATATGGTTGCATGCATGTTTGTATTTAATGCTTAAGTGGAGTGAGAGGAGCGCGTCAGATGTTGAGTGACTGGCTGGCTCAATGTTGTTTTTTCTCTCTTTCCCGTTGCTTTCTCTTCCCCTGGAAATAAAATGAAT
>VYYJ01004799.1:0-12491 GCA_021029165.1 Cyphoderus albinus
TATCACTTAGATGGGGAACGATTGGTCCACCACACAACCCATACGTCAGAGTTTGGACAGTGGGAAGTCGAATATTGCTTGGTATGATGAAATCTTCCCGTCTCCGAGAGCGGAAATCGTTCCTTACATGAATCGAGAATTTCGATAATGCAGTAAAGTTCTCCGCAAATTGGAGGTTATCGCGAAGATTGTTGCATGCAGACACCGCAAGTTCTTTGGTATGTGATAAACAATTCTTGAGAGCCGGAATCACACGTTTTTTCAGCTTCTCATCAAGATGATGCCGCTCCCAATGGTAAATCATAGATCTAAGTTGATTAAATGAAACGACGCATCGCGAATGATCATCGTCCCAAGCCTCAGCGATCAATCCTGGCAGCTTAACAAAGGCTTTCTTGCTTTCCGCATAATTGGAAACTGTGTTTGTCCGGAGACAGAAGTAATTTTGCAGTGATCTCGTTTCTACTTGTGCACGCAATCCATAAACTGGACGTTCTTCTAAATACCCATCGTCTATATACACATGGAGAAACTGGAGGTTTGGAAGTTTCCCGTCGAGTAGCATATTATGTATATAATCAGTCCTTTCTTTAGCTTCCAAATCTTTCAAATAATAGATTTCCATCCGGAGTTCGATGTTCACAGAGAAGTCTCCATACTCTTGCAAAAACTCCTTCGACTCGTTCCAGTAACGTTCAGAAAATCGACCACCTGAATTGAACCGGATAATTTTCCCCGCAAAACATGTCCAGATTTTGTTCTCTGCCCTCTTACATTCAATCTCTGCTCGAAAATCCCGATAAACACCAACGGCGTTCACAATTTGGTAATTTGGATTTTCCAGGAAATGCCATGTCCTGCTGGCAATCTTTCCCAAATTTTCACAGGTTGTCTCCATGCAGTTCAGAAGGTCGGTGCAGTCCAGATAGAAATTTGTGAGTAAAATCGTAAATGCTTTCTCCATTTTTATGAACCTTGAACTCTCTTGGAATACCGCGTCAAATTTTGCCGAAGACAAGGACAGTGCATGTATTTCATTCTGTGGTTGGATCAGGTTTCTCTTTACTTTCTCCCATAACTAGAATAATAGTATAATTTTTTAAATCAAGACATATTCAAATTAATGTGCGTACAATAATGACAACCATAATATTTAAATAAACCATAGCTTACTAAAACCGGAAGGTCAAAAACGGTTTTTCTATTCTCCTTGGCCCTTAGGTGTTGAATTTCCAAATCAATGTCAACTTTCTCCTTTTCCCACATCTCCAGCTTCAACTCTAGTTCCTTAATGATTTCCGGAAGCTCTGTATCCCGTTTGTGCTCCAGCATCCGGATGTAATTTTCCTTGTCTTCCATGGTTATGATGATGATAAGGCGGCTGTACGTAAATTTCCGTGATTGTTTAAATCAAATAATGAGAGTGACACCAAATTTTGAAAATATACTTTTCTTATTTCACAAAATGTTTGAGGAGTTATGAAAATTTTTGAAGATTTTTTTTGTGACTTTTGTGTAAAGTAGGCGCTAGAACAATGTCTTGTGTACAGTTTGAGCCATTTCACGTCAAAAATATAAATGCTGCTCAAGTGGTATAAAATACACAAATATTCCATAGCCAAGCTTCTACGGCCTTATATTATGAGGTTTGTAGCTTCCTAAGATGAAAGTGTCGGAAAATGTAGATAAAAAAGCGAAGTGTGAAAAAAATCAGTAGTAAACGTTTTGTGTCTATTTTTATCTATAACTAGAACCATCTCATTTAATGCACTTATATTCCCCACTTATACATATTTCATTTGTAAATTCGTAAATGCTGCGTGCTGCGGTAAGGGCCTTTGTTATAAACCAAATATATTTACCAATATTATCAGGCTGAGAATTATTGTGCCTCATGTACCTAAGTACATATTGGTAAAATCGTGGCCCTGCTATTGAGAAATGTACTCTGAATAATCCTGATTGATCTGGTTCTAGTTATTGCCTGTAGCTGGGAATATGCTAATATTCTAACGTTTTTCCAACATATCTTATTTACGGCACACATAAATCCATGCACATTTGATTATATTATTTAATCTGGCAAGTCTAGAAGGAAAACATTGATCTTCAATTTTCAGAGATATTTAAAGATTTAATGTTAAAATGATATTACCAGGCCGGCTAACACATATACATACATATAATAATGCCTTTGCGTGAACTTCTAAGTGCAGTAAACCGAAATTTTCACAAAGAAAAGCATTAAGCATTAATATACATAACATTTTTCTGTATTAATTAACAGATGAAGAGACAATTACATAAATAATGTTTTCAATTTCGTCCAATTACAACAAACTAGATATTTAAATTGTTTAAATCCTGGCCACAACTTAATCAATTTTATATTATTTTATAATTTCGTACTTAAGATTGCAATACATGACAAATTTATTTTATTTTATTTCACATATATGTAAATATTTTTTTAAAAGCAAGCCTTTTAATTTTCAATCGAACAACAAACTCCCGCAAACGATTCTCTATGCTGGCCAACCCTACAAAAGCCAATCAGAAGAGGTATTAAAATCATCGGTATCGGTCTTATCAAGAAAAAAAATTGAAGGATTACTTTGTACTGTATGTCGATTAAAATATTCTTTAAATGAAAACCTTTAACTTCATTTTATATCAATCATTTTACTGTAATGTAAACAGTTAAAGAAGTAATTAAGTGGAACTCCAACATTTTGTTATAAATGAAATACGTATGTAACGTTTTCCTCTTATGGGCCAAAGGCCTGAAAAGAGATTGAGAAAATAAAATTAATCAATCAATCAAATCAATCAATTTTCCGGGATATGTTTTTCATTGTGATTCTTGATTTTCCAGCAATTAACTGTTATTGTAATGAAATGACGGACGCCGATAATTAACACGGTTTGAATAAATCGTTACATATAAATAAAATGGGTAGACTCCCCACGTTCCTACTTTGTGAATTTTGTTTTACTATAAAATGTCAAAGGTTAACGTACTCGTATTACCTGTCTCTCGAAAACTTTCATCTGTTTTATTAAAAAATATATTTTTCGTAATATTAAATTACTTTATTGCGATGTCCAATAAAGTATAATCTATTCAATTCAATATATTTAAGAAATAATTGTAGTTGAATCTGTGGTGGAGTTACGTATGTGGGAGGAATTTCCTGTAGAAGGAGTGAAACGCAGACCGACAAAAATAAGGTTTACTCACGCAGAAAGGACTGCCACATTCGTTTTATAACAACTGTATTTAATGTGTAGCATATCTACATTTCTTACTATATTCTAATCTGGAAACCAAGCCGGATTTGACATTTCTACGGAACAACATGACCATCAAGATAGTAATTCTTTGTATACATCCCTACTTTTAGGCTTTTCAATAACAATCAAATTGATGTTAAATGTATGTATATTAAACCAAACAGTTTACAAATAACTTTAAAATTATCTTAATAAATATGTCATTAATTGAATGTAATATTTTAAAAATCATAGTTAAATGTAAGTCTCTCTCTAGCAGGATACTAAAATATTTATTTAAATAGGTTAAATAATTTCGATTACTCTTTCCGTAAATTTTGTTAGTGGGTGGGAGGGGGATGAAAAGGCATGTGACAGGAGTTTTGGCAACATCCTGTGTTTTTTAAATATAAATAATTTAATGTAGATTAATTTTAATGCACAATTTAAATTATTCAGTCTGTTTCTATTGTTAATGTTTCAATGTAGGAGAAAATGGCAATGAATATTTTATGTGACTTTTTGACGTTTTAAATTCTGAATATTATGAAAAACTGTCATCATGAAAATGCTTTGAAATTAAAAAAAAATTCTAACTATTTTATGTATCTTTACAGTCTAATTAAAGTTTAAAAATATTCACAAAATTGTATGAGTTTATAATAAACAATTATGGTGCATAAACATTTCCAGACTCATCTTGTTTTATTATTGAAGCAAATGTGCAAAAATGCTTTTGTGTTTTGGTTTTAATAACATGGAGGATTCAATGCGATGTGATATAGGATTATCTCGGCCTATTCTTGGTACGACTAAAATTATCATGACAGAGGAAACGCAATGGGTTGAATATTCCACTTTATCTGCTTCCGCTAACTTTTATTGTATTACTTTTTTTTGCTCGTCTCACTAAACCGAGACTTCCTTCAGATCGTTTTGCTCGAAGCTGCAAAAATTCCAGTGTTTAGTGTTTCAGTAGTCAGTATGGATTAATCCCATAAAGCAACAACAACATGGGCTTAATTCACTTCCTAACGATTCACACAATTTTCAAGTTGTTTCTATTGACTTCGGTGACATCGGCTGAAATTGACAGCCGAGATATAAAATATCCCAGAGGAATAAAAATTTATACAGAAAATATTCCAGCGCAACAATCCCTGTTTTACAACTCTTTTATTCCACTTATTTTCGAGTTTCAAAAGCCATCCTGGAATAAAACGGATATCACATTTAATAACTGGTACAACTGTGACGATGACCAAAATCCGTACTGGGACGCTTGTCCCGTCACATTCCACCTGAACAAAGTTCTAGCAAATTTGCACGTAGACTTTTCAGAATTTGCCCAGTCTGGGAATATTCCATCAACTGAAAAGTTACTGGAACAGAAAATCTTTGGGGATCCCGAATTTTGCGTAAAAATTGGCAAACATTTCCCCGCAGAATGGACATCCCCATCTGATTTTGAGTATTATCTGGAAAGTGTGAAAAAATTGTGTGGTGGCCATAAAGGTCATGACCCCGTGATTGAGCGCTCGATTGCTGACTACAACTACACGATTCGTGAGTCATTTGACAAAATCTACAACAATTTTTACCAGACGTTTTATGAAAATTTGATGGACAAACATCGAAAAAATCAGAGTCATGATCATGATGAGATGGACGGAATTTTGAGAGGTCAGAAATCCAACGCAAGGACCAGTCTCCAGGGAATTATGATGGGGCAATATTACGCCGAAAAATATCGATGGATCCATGCGATTCAAGATTGCAGACAAGGACATATTCCTATGTCACTTGTGACACCGGAAAAGCTGAATAAAACACTTTCTGAGATCAGTCAGAATCAAAATGCAAATCAGAGTGGGTTTGAATTCAGCATTCCATTTGAGTCCGGAAACTACTATAATCTTCCAGTAGCTGATTGTACCCAGACAGGAAACAATTTTGTGGTGAGAATTCTCATTCCCGTTAAAATGATTTCAACTCAAGCAGCTCTGATCAGGGTGAAATCAATGCCATTCCGTTTTTCTGAGGAACAAATTTGCCGACTTAAATTAAGAGGCCAAATGTTTCTAAAAACCCCGGCTGAAATTTTTGCAACAAATTGCAAGCCCAATGAATTATGCAGGATATCTAAATTGAGTGATTTTGGCGACAACTGGAAAATTGATCGGTGCTTGACTTCCATTCTACGTGGAAGTGATGATGAAGATGAAGACAGCTTCAATGGGGACTTCCATGACTGCGACTTTGAATGTATTCCAATAGAAAACCAGAATTTTGCAAATTCTCTCGACGCTCTGAAATTTTATGAAAAAAGTTCTTATGGCCAACTGATTAATCTAGAGGATTTGTTTGACGCTAAAGAAATTGAGAGGCAGATAGAAAAATATTTCCTGAAATCTGAAAACTTTCAACAGGAACATTCTGACTCTCTGGTTGACGCTGGTGGTGGATATCAAGGTGAAAGCCCTTTCTTCTGGATACTTTTTCTAACAGCCGTCACATCCCTTCTGACACTACAGGTTTACATCATCGTGATGTTCAATAGACAGAGAAATAAATATTCAAGACATGAGGAAAATGAAAAGATTTTGTATAAGGTTGACCAGGACCCTGACACGGATTCCATTGGCTAAAATTTCTACATATTTTTGAAGAAAAAAATTATTATACAAATTTTTAAGTATATTTGATGAAATAAAACAAATTTTCAACATTTAACATTTCAACTTGACTCATTGCCTGCAAATCAAATCTACTTATAGAGTCCAATTTACAAAACAAAAAATCATAAGAAAACAAAGGACCAAAAACTGAAACTATCCATATGTATGTATGTATGTACCTGTCGGGATAAAATGTATAAGGCATGTGACTCATAGATTTTCTCCAGCAGCACGAACATATAGCTAAGCAACCTTAGACAGGATTATATAGATACATACATAATGTAATATTTTCTCAGGTGTTGAATCCCTATTCTAAAGCACAAACGAGACGAGCAGAAAATATCTGAGCACAAACAAACCAAGACAAGCAGAGGCATAGATGTTGTCTAATATTTATATAGCAGACGTAATTCATAATTTTAAAGGAGTTTATTGGACTTGAAATAAACAAAGGAGTGATTTCCCCCCAATTTAGATTGTCGTGTCGCGTAACTTACGCAAACTACATAATAATATTTAAAAAGTTTATTTTGGGAATTTACGAAACATTTTTATATTTACTTTTCTTTGTTTTGAATAAAGTTGTTTATTATTAATCGGGGGAATTTTATTCGCCTTTTTATTATCCTGGAATGGCGATTTGTCCAAATTGTGGCGAAAGCAGGGGCGATGGAAATTCAGAAGGAGATTCATCAGCAACACAAACACAAGATAACAGCAATGGTAATATTCCAGTACCAACATCTTCATCATCAAAGATTATCATTGGAGTGGTCACGAAACTGCAGCCTGGCGCCAGCTACGGTCTCATCAGTGAAGAAGTTTATTTTCGAATCTCGTAAAATTTGCAAATAAAATAAAATAAAATTGATTTACAAAAATGAAAAAAATACAATAGAAGGTAAATTGTAAATTTTTTATTTTTGTTTTTACAGTCTTGTGAAAACCACAACCACCCTAAAGCTCGGTGACAAAGTGGTGGTGGAGACCGACCCGAAACCCGAGGATGGCAAGGGAATGCCTTTCCGCTACAAGGCGAAAAGTGTCACAAAGATTGACATAGATCTCACAAATATCGCGAATCCCGCAAAACCGAAGAAATCTACGCACACAATACCAATTCCCAATATTAATGCTCCAGCTCACCAAAATTTTCAATTTTCAAATATCGATGGCCAAAATCACCTCCATCATCATCACCATGACGACCCATTTGAAGAACTAGATCCTAGGCTTAGAAATCGTCATATTCCACCACAGCCACCTCCACCTCAGCAAGAGTTTCTACCTCCACATCCACCTCCACCACCTCCGGATAATTTCTCTTACCATAACCCTCAATTTGATTTCCCAGACTCTCAATATCAATACCAAGCCGACTACGACTTTTCCTATGAAGATTCATTCGAAGAGCTGGACCCAAGACTTAGAAAGGTTCGCAGAGATCCACCGCCCCAACGACCCATGGTTCTGAGGATGCCTAAATTCACTGTGGAAAAAATCAAATCGGAGAAGTCTGCCAAATCGACGACTGAACGGATGCTTAATGAACGTGGTGGAGGTGGGCATGGTGAGGTGGGTGAGTTTGGAATAGAAGAAATGGACTCAGATCCCCAGAGAGCCCTAGAATTTCTGTCGCAATTCCGCAGACCATCTACAACAAACAACCCGGAATCAGCAAGAGCTCGAAAATTTTCCCAAGGGGATGAAACTAAATCACCCCATCCACCTCCAGATCGACCCCCAAGACCTCTAACAACCGAACCGAAAAATATGCCGCTAACGAGCGCCGACTACATTAGGCTTCAGAAGGAGAAACAGATTCTTGAGGAGGGTGGCCCTGAGGCGGCGCAAGCGTTCCGGGACTTTTTAGAGCACCAGAGGGAGTTCAAGGCGAAAATGTTGGTGTTGAAGAAAAAAGGGTGGTTTTTGAAGACGAGCATGAGGCTCACAAGGATAAAAATATTTCCACCGTATCCTGGAAACATTAACAGCGACACACTGCCACCTCCACGACAGGCCCCGCCACGTCCACCTCAACCTCCAAGTCCAAGTCAACCTCCGCCACCTTGGACGCTACCGACTATTGCACCAACCCCTCAACACCCACCCCCTTCCCCCAAAGAACCACCCCCACCGACTGAAAAAGATTGTGAATTTGACCTGGCCAAGGTCAAGATGGAGGTGATCTCTGACATTTCTTCCCTCAACATTAACGATGGTGATGGTGGTGATGATGATGGTGGTGGTCTCCATGACAAGGACAATGCCGTCCCCCAATTGGACAAATGCGAGACTTCCGGCCACACCTCAGAAAACTGTACTCTGACACCCCATGAAATTAAAATGTCGAAAGAAAAACGTTTGCAGCAAAAGATCCTAGAGGAAGGTGGCCCCGAGGCCTTGAAGGCACACAAGAAGGAACAGCAGAAACTAAAAACCCAGAAGAAATTCTTCCAAAAACATGCGAGAAAAGAGAAATTTTTGGAGTGTCTGGCCCACATTGAGAAATACGGCCTACCCCCGATTTACCCCAGTTTACCCCCATATCCTGAAAACAATGTGGTGGAGGAGGGTGAGGTGGACGTGGATGCGGCACAGTCTCAGCATCTCGTTTATCAACATATGCCACCTTATAAACGATGTGTGGCTTGTCTCAGCGTGGACCACTGTGTCACATATTGCCCCTATGAAATAAAGCCCGATTTGATGACCCAGAATATGAAAAAGGCGATTTCCTCTAGGAGATTGCAGTTGCTCAGGGTGGAGGGTGAGGAGATTCACCAACTTTATAAAGAGGGGTTAGAAAAGTTGGAGTTGAGTAAAGTGAAAAACAGGTTGCAGAAGAAAGAAGAAAAGCAAAGGAGGAGGAAACGAAAAAGGGAAAAAATTAGGGGGGCAAGAGGAGGCGAGTTTGACACCTCCAAGAAGTTTAAGGCTGAGCCTTCCGACTCTCAAGTGTCTGTGGAAACTGGAAAATCAAAATTTGAGGAACCACCAATGAGCAAGAAACAAAAGAGAAAATGGAATCAGTTAGAGGATCAAACCAAAAGGTTGAGTGGGAAATGGAAAACTTCCACTTCACATATGAACCCCAATTTAATTGGAGTCAACCCCGACCCCAACCCATTCAACACGTACCCATTGCAAAATTTTGCCTCCCCTTTCGTGGGTTACCCTGATCCATTTTCTTCACAACCACCACCACCCCCTGGGTATCCAGATTACTCATACCCACCATACTCACATCCACATCCACCTTCGCAATATTCACCCCCACCTCAATGCCCCACAACAACCCCATTTCCACCCCATATTAATACTAGACCTACTTCACCAAATTCCTCCATCTCTAGCAACAGCGCAGACGAAGTCGGGAAGTGTTACTTCAAGAATAAAAGACGCAGGGAACGGCGAAAAGAAAAAAGAAATGCTGAAAATGGGGGCAGTGTTGCAGGTGGAAATTCTTCTTCCACCTCAACCCCATCCACATCCTCCCACAGTTACTAGATTAAATTAGATGTATTTAGTTGACTCATTAAGGCTGATGGCTAAGTCAATGTATGTACAGATACATATATAAAGTTATTCCATTAAAATTATTGCAAGTATTGTGTAATTTTGTAAATACTGAATTTTGCAATGTTGCAAATATAAAAAAAATGAAAAAATTATAATCGAGAAAATTGACTTTAATTGATATTAAGAAATATTCAAGATCTCGGCTCGGTTAACCATTTTGTAATTGTAACGTAACATTAACATCAAATTACTTAATCACTATGATTATCTTATACTTAATTGAGATTATTGCGAACATTTATTTTGGGTTTGAAGCTCTATTTCCATTACCATTTACCACACCATACCATCACCACCACCCTTGAAATGTGTATAAAATTTATTTAATGATTTGTATTTTGAACTGGCTCCTCTGCCCACTCGTGACCTCCTTCGCTGTTGTGAACAGGTCCGTCTCCGTTTTCATGATGATTATGATTATTTTTGATATTATGCGTATTTTGATTCTGGTGGTGATTGTTATGGTGGTGAGTAATAATATTTTGGGGACTGTGCCTCATTCGCGGTGGAGGTGGGGGTGGTGACCCTCTGCTTCTGCGGGGAAAATTCGTCAATGAGGAAATTGGGGCGGCGAGGAAATCCATGAACGATCTTGCCCTGGGTCGCCTTCTTGGCCCTCCGGGTCCTCGACCGCCTCCACCACCCTGTGGGCCAGGACCGAAGGCACCACCAAAGGTTGGGGGAAATCTACCACCCCCACCCCCACCACCTCGAGGTGGGCCGTGGCTTTCATCATTGTATCTTGGACCTCCACCCGACGAACTGCCACTGCCACCGGGAGGCCAGAAAGGTCCACGCTCAAATTTTCTGAACATGTCCTTCATTTCAGAGTGAAATTCTCCCGGACTGTTGTGAGTGAAGAATCCGGGATGTTCCCTACCCCGTCCTCGATTTTCCCTTTCGAAATCATCCATGTTCTCCACAAACTCTATAATTGGCCTGCGAGGCCTGCCGCGTCGACGGTTTTCATTTTCATTTTCTTTTTTCTCGCCGAAATTTCCAAACAGCGATTTCCAAATTTCTTCCTGATTCTGTTGATTTTGTTGCGGCTGTGGCTGATTTGAGGGCACGACTGTTAGCACATTCCCACCTTGGAAAAAGTCGAAGGAATTCTGCTTGCCAGCTTCTTTGGCCGGCACGGAGCCGGAGGCACTGACTGCAAGCAGTGGCAGTAGAAATGTCTAAATTAAAAAAATATTTTCATAAGAAATTTTAAATTCCCGTTTTTTAAAGAAAAAAAACTTATCTCACCAAAATTGCGGATTTCATTCTTGTCGCGAATAAAAAAATGGCAAAAATTGTAAACACGTGCTTACTGCAGCGGAGTCAACCACCGTTTGAACAAAAAGTGCATCAAGCAGACAAACATGTTTAAAAAAATAGGCAAAGCTTAAAATAATATTTTTGCAAATCACGAAGCATGAAAATGAAATGGGGATACGTTACATATCATATGTACCTCCACACTATCTAAATACTGTGCCAAATTTCCTTCCTTTTTGATTCACTCCCATTTTTTACTATCACAAAGAGATTTTTTCCTCACATCACACCACAGAGTTACGCTCAATAATTTTTATGATCTTGTAAGTAGCACTTAGAAGAATGAATTATTCGTCGCTTCGCTTCTCGAGTAATTTTATAACTTGCTATGAGTTAACTTTGTGCAGGCTCGTGGCTGGTAGTTTGGTACAAATGAATTAAATATTAAAAATGACACGAAAAACGAAAAAAGGAAAAGTGCAAAATTTCATGTTAAACTAAATTGAATCATAATCAGAGCACTACTAATAATCTTATTAAAATGATATCATTTGGGGAGTCAGCGAAACAATAATAAATCCATAATGTTCTAAATTTTGTACAGAAAATTTCGATTATCATCGTTTCGTTGACTCCTCGATATTATGATTTTATTAGTATGCATATTTATGTTTTCATTCATTTCTACATATGTAATTGTACGTACTGCAGCAAATTGTATTATAATGAGGAACTAATGGTTCATTTTGACATCCTTCCGGTTAGGTAAAGGTAGTTTTTTATATTAAAAATATGAAATAAAATTTTTATGCAAGATTTGATCATCTTTTCAAAACAGGGTTAATACTTTTTAACTCGTGGTGTGGTTTTCTTTTGCCAAGTTATGAAAGATAAAAATGTTTTTCCAAACAAAATATTTTAATTGTTGAGAAAACCTACACCCCAAGATTTGTAGATAAATATTAACACTATTAAAATTATAGTTTACTTAATAAAACTAATTAGTTGAATCGATTTGTTATTTAAGTTTGGGAGGAAATTTATTTTGTATGAGGCATGTAAAGTGATCTTTAGATTTATTGATTTAATTACATGAGCATTAAGATAACTGTAAGGTTATGACTCTTTTTTAATTGAGATTTTCTTAGGTATTTTAACCTCATTTGAGGAAAAAAGCAATTTAAACATATCTTAATCACACACTGTGATAAAATTTATTTCAAGACATGATCAAACATGCAAACCTCAGTTTTAGCGATGCGCACATCTTCGCATGGTTCGATTTTATGAAATTGCGGGTTACAAAGATCACGATGATTAAATTGTTAAAAGTATTAAAATTAACTGGATTTTACACAATTACTATTCATTGGTAACATGTATGACCTTTCGTAGGGTCAGCAAGGTAAGAGAATTTCTTGGAAAAACGACGCCATAAATTTTACTTGGTAGATAAAATTCTTTTTTACAGAAGCAGAGGATTCGCAATTTTTAAATGCAAAACCATTTAAAATATGAATTGAATAAAATTTATTGAATTAATGACTAAGATAGCGAATAAAAGTAGATAAATCCCTAGTAGCAAATCGCAAGTTGAGCTTTAACGATTTCGCAGCTAACTTTCGCAACGAAATCGTTGCTAAAAGTTCGTCACGATTTTGATACGATGCAGCTACGATTCGCTAGAGAATC
>VYYJ01004800.1:0-12491 GCA_021029165.1 Cyphoderus albinus
TGCGAGAATTGACTGATTTTTATGCATTTCAATTTATACATAATCAGTTATGCATTTTGATTTATGCATTACACAATATACATTTTGCTCCCTTAGTTTCTTTTTATGCATATGATGGCCAATAAAATGATGGAGTGGGTCAAATGAGTAATTCTAAAAATAAATAACTGACATATGCAACATTTTGTAATTAGGAGAAGTACATTGTATTTAATTTCGATTAACATTTCAAAATTAAATAATCAGTGGAAACGGAAACTCAGAAAAATACATGAAAAAATTGATAAAATAAATAGCAACGGTATAATTCATCAGCCTTAAGAATTTAATTTTAAGGACGACGTGCTGCTTCGCGCAAATAAATTCGAAAGAAATTTTTTTACTTTTGTCTTCGCAGATTTAAAGCGTTTGCGATTCTCCCTTGTCATCAATGGCATTTCCTCGAATCCATACTCCCGTAGAGTAAAGTCTAAAATATGATAATGAAAAACCATCAGTTACACAATATTTAAGTTGGGTAATTTTAAACAATACGCCACAATAATATTTATAGACAATAAAAAGAAGTTACTTATAATTGCATCACGTCGGGCACAATCTATTTGAGGAAGGGGAAGTCTGCCAGAAATGGATCGACAAGCTTTACCGAACAGAGAGTGGGTGGACAGTTCCACCAGGGTGAAGACAACGCGAAATAGATTTCTCGCCAGGACAGTCATCTGATTTGACAGAAGCTTTGAGGAGGCGAGGTCCACACGTTTGATATATACACCCAAATCCACTACAAGTTCAATCTATGCACCAATTAATTAAATATTTTATGAGATTCTTAAATTCTTTAATAATAGATGTAGTTTTAAAGAATTATTTTATTTACAAGATAACTAACCATAGCATCATTGTTGGTTTCTTTAAGCAGTTGTTTATGTCTTTGTCTAAGGTCCTTGTACTTCACCTTCAAACACTTGTATTTTTCTAAAAGAAAATAATAATAAAAGGCATTTAAAAAATATTTATCAATTACAATTTAATTAATTTTTTATCTAAAATCCATTCCTAAGTCGGAAATTGAAAACATACCACGGTAAGAAGCCGCAACGGCCAAAGGTTCGGAAATCTCTTCGTCGTCGTCAGCGACAGCAGGGGAAACTACTTCTTCAAGCACAGAACTTATTGCAGCAACTTCAACGCTTTTCGTTTTCTTGGACGATCCGTTTCCGCGGCTCACAATTACTGTTATTGTAAAATTGTAACATTATTATCACGTATTTAATTTTATTCACAAGAATAATTTCATTACAAACCTGACATCGCAGTTCCATCCACGTTTTCGTCCAGAGTTCCTCGGGGTCGTCGTTTTCTCGTTGATTCTGCTTCAAAAATGCTTCATCAGATTCCGCAGATTTAATTTATTCAATATTCTTGATGCGTTTTTAATAACGAGCTTACTTGTTTCATCATTAACGTGTACAATTCCAGTGGCCTGAAGAGCATGAGCATCTGCTTCGCCGTACAGCTCTGTTTCGTCGTCACCTGACACAAATATACTTAGACTTAGACAGATAAAAATTCATTGTAAAAACAAACTTTCATTAAAAAGACAATCGTTACCTAAAGTGACGATAAGTCCGAAGCAACGTTTATTTGTTCCCCAAAAAATTGGCAAAGTTCGTCCAATTAAAGACTGTCCTTCTTTCCTCAGTTCACCATCGCAAAGATCTTCTTTTTTTTACAACGGAGTACTGTGCAGGTACTTCCGGCCATTTAATTAAAAGAAAACTCATTTTTATAGTTTAACTAATTTACATACCAACAATTAAATTTGAGTGGAAATAGTTACTAAACGTAAACATACGTGAGTACTTATCTAAATATCAACTTGACAACATTGGTAAAATTCTTCAAAGTAAACAAACGAGCGTTGATGAGGAATTGGAAAATTTCGGTTTTAAGGTTTGTGCAATGTGAAATCTTCTACAGAGTGCACAAAAACTCTATGATAGAGTGTAGATAGGTCGTACCACATATATACACTCTACATTCAGAAAAGTCAAAACAGATGTTTGATAATATTTTCTATTTGTTTTAGCTAATTTAGGTGTCTCTGTGGCGAAAAGATGTTGTAACAACATTGTTGTTCAATAAAGCATATTATTATTATTACTAATTAATATGTATGTATTTAAATGTTGGTATTTCTAAAAAATGAATAACCCTTTTAAGCAAATTCACTCATAAATTGTCACATAGTTGAAAAAGCGGACGCTTTGTAAAATAACTTCACGAAAGCATCAACAAACTCATTAAGACAAGAAAATGCCTACATGGAACCCAACCATTATGTTGAAGATACTTCATCACCTGAGCCAGATGTCAATGAAGTTATGGAGAGTGACTCGTCATCTAGTGAGAGTGATTCATTTCAAAATTTTGTACGTGATACAAGTTAAAATATTATCTTTATTACAACAAGTTGTTTTATTGTTACATTTATTGTTACTATTTACATAAACAATAATTAATTGTTAATTGTGTGTGGCGTAGGATATTGTGGACCAGAGCGGCCTTTTGTATGAAACTGCTAGAATATCCGGGAAAGAGAGTTTGCTGTTAATTCATGGTTTCCTTGCTCGTCATAAATTATCCCGAACCGCAGTAGCGGATTTAATGACCTTGGTGTATTTTCATTTGCCAATTGGTGTGTCCGTTTCAAATTCCTCCTTCTTATTTGATAAAGCTTTATCAATTGATTATTCAACTACCGTGAGGAACACGTATTGTCCAAGCTGCGAATTCTTAATTGAAATTTCCAAACCGGATACTTGTCCAAGATGTAAGTTCAAACTCGACTCCGCCGATCTGGCAAAGAAGGGAAATTTCTTTGTTACTTTTGACGTGCGAAGATCACTGGAAAATTTACTTTGCATTGAAGAAGTAGGAGAAAACGTGGTACTATCTCTACAAAAGCGGCAACAAACAACAACCAGTTGCAAAGAGGATATCGTAGATGGTAACAACTACAAACAATTAGGCAGATATGACCTTACTTGCAGTGTAAACACTGACGGGGTTAGTCTCTTTAATTCATCGAAAACAAGTATTTGGCCGATTTTGATTTCTGTTAATGAACTGAACTGTATTCTTTGAGACGACGACATACACTTCTAGTGGCTCTCTGGTTTGGAAAAAAGAAGCCGAATTTTGATACATTCTTGAAACCATTTGTGGAACAGTGCAACGCTTTGGGAACGGAACCCCTTAACTTTTTAGTTAAGAATGTTTGGTATAAATCCAGAGTTTACTTTTTTCTGTTTTCCTGTGACTCTGTGGCGCGATGTTCACTGCAAGGAATAAAACAATTTAATTGTGAATATGGATGTCCATGGTGCGTAATAAAAGGGCAAACTCTCCATATGAATGAAGGAAAAAGAAAATGGATATACCCACCGTCATTTGTTGCTGCAAGAAACAAGGACGACGTTTTGCAACATGTAAAAATCCTAATATCTAATCTAGAAAACAAGATTGGTGAAAATTGCTTTGGATTAAAATCAGCCTCCAAATTCGACATCGTCAATGGATTTGTGCAGGACTACATGCATGGCTGTTTACCTGGTGTAGCAAAATCAATCACATCTCGTTGGTTTGATACCAAGTATCACTCAGAAAACTTTTACATCGGAACAAGGATTGCGGAAGTGAGTCAACTTTACACCCAATGTAAAGTCCCCTTTGAATGTTCTCGTACAACACGTGATTTGAATGACATGTGCTACTGGAAAGCGAATGAGTGGAAGACATGGATGGTGGCAGCTGTACCAGTCCTTCATGATATCCTACATCCAACTTATCTGAGTCACTTTAAAAAATTTGTTTCCGCTATCTATTTATTAAACTCTCAAAAGGTTTCAGATGCAGATATTTTATTAGCGAAAAAACTACTGAAAGAAGTTTGTGTACAGGCAAAAATTCTTTACGGCGACGACGTGTGTACTTCTAACATGCACATATTGCTGCATGCTGGTGACTGCGTGAAAAATTGGGGACCGCTATGGTGTTATTCTCTATTTGAATTTGAGCATGTAAATGGTATTGTAATTCTGTTGGGTTGTATAGTTTTCAAAATTTGGTAGCAAAGGACTTTTTTATTAGCTTGATTAACAACAACAAAATGTGCAGAAAAATTGCACGGTGTGGATCAGTAGTTCTGCTGGGAAGGGCAAGGTTGTACACTTTTAATGTCCACGAAAAATCAAAATTAGGTAATCTAAACTTGAAAAAGGTAAATGTTGGATATTCTTATAAATCTTAAATCTTGTATTACTAACGGCCGTCGCTTTAATATTAATTCTTGTGACACTACGAAGCAAGTTAATTCGGTTTGTTGTTTTGGTGATAATTTGTACACAATCGATAGAATTATTTTTTTGGAAAACTCTTCAAATGTAATAAGTATTTTATTGGCAAGAAAATTAATCACTGTTCCGCTTATTGGATTAGAGAGGGTTTAAAAAATAACACAGATCTCAGATACATTAAAAATATTTAAGCTAGAAGAAATTGAAACTTCAAAATATGTTTGCTGTTACAAAGACGGAGTACTTACTTACATTTGTAATTTATGTAATATTGTTGAGCTTGAACTTTTAAAACTAGAATCAATTTAATATTTAATTTAATTGTTGAACACTTGATTCTCTGCTCTTTTGCATTATTTAAGCATGATATTCAAACTTTAATTTTACACATTCGAACAAGATATGTTATCCCAACGTGACTCTACCCAACTGCACAACGTGACTCTGCCCATCACCCAACGTGACTCTACCTATCACCCAACGTGACTCTGTGCACTATATGAAAATTTTGGCGTTCTTGCTACGCATTCTATTTGCAAAATTCACTATTTAGCTATTACTACCATCAGATGCAGTTTTTTGGATTTTGAAGTTGACATTATTTGCGGTGCTCACATGTCAGTGCCATCTGATGACAATTTAAGTTTTGTTGTTTTTCTCAGCTATTAGTGGACGAAAAGTTCTGGAGTTTTTTACAAAATAGTTTACTAGGGGCCTCCAACATATGTGTATAATAAAACTGATATGTTTATATACAAGAAATGAAAGAAAAAAATCTCACTTCACCCTGTCAAATTTCTGGGTCACATTGTGACCTTCAGAGTCCACATTATGGACAACCGAGACCACCATTTGAATCTGCGAAAAAACTGCATCTGATGGTGGTAATAGCTAAATAGTGAATTTTGCAAATAGAATGCGTAGCAAGAAACGCCAAAATTCTCATATAGTGCACGGAGTCACGTTGGGTGTTGGGCAGAGTCACGTTGGGCAGTTGGGTCGAGTCACGTTAGGTGTTGGGTGGAGTCCATCCATCACATGCAATTCGAGTGCTGCTTCGCCATTGGCTAATGGATTTTGGTGGCAAGTTGGTCGTTTTTGAAAAGACGGTCTAGGTTATAGTTCTAGTAGTAATAATATTGATAATTAACTTCCAAATTGAAGGATGGTCTGCTCCAACCATGACATGAAAGCCACGAAACCCTCAACGTTGTTGTTGGTCCAGGCAATGCCTTTAGCCATCCTATGAAATCAATAGAAAAGCGAGGATCTCTCCTAGGCCTCCATGTTTACCCCAACTTATGTATCCTACCCGACAACCAGAACCATAACAAATAGATTTTTTTGTAAGGCTGTTTTCTCATGGGCTGTTATTTTGGGGGCTGTCTTTTCGTAGCGCTGTTTTTTCGTTGGCTGTTATTTCAGGGGCTGTTATTTCGAGGGGCTGTTTTTTGGGGGCTGTTTTTTCGCGTTACCGATCTTCGGCTGCTGGGCTAGTAATGCAGAACTCGTGTTACTACATTGTTACTGGTTACTTGTACTTAGCAATGTAATTTTGAAATCAGTATTTTACATAGTTATTAAATTGTTTCCAAATGGTTGATTTATCATTTCTTTTCCCAATAGATTAATAGAAACTCCTGGTTCAAATCAAACTTAATTATTATTGTTTTTTTAAATACTGTTACTAATTCTGGGAAATGCAAAAAGCAGTATTATAACAATGGTATGTTTCGCATGAAGCTGTTGTTTATGGACTTTTCCTGAGTATAAATTCACGCTGACTCCGTCTGCACCCTACAATACAATCAAATTTTAAGTTTCACACTGATAAGGATCTACCCAATAGTAACCTGAATAATCCAGTACAAATTATTTATTTTCATATTAAAAGTACAACAGGCTATAACCAGTATGCCAAGACTATTTGTAATAACTATAATAACTTAACGTACCTATAATTGCAATTCATTAAGCCTTTAACGATGGAATTGGATTATTGCGTAGATAGCTGTTGAGCTTCCGCTTCAATAGTATTTTCAAGAAATTGTCGTTCAAATTTTGAATTTTACAAAAGTTTGCCAAAACGAAAGATAGAAAGCCTTTCAAGATTACATACATATTTATATTGTCCATATTTTAAAGCCATGTTGGATGCATTGACGCAGGTAAAAATACACTACGCTAAATTTACCAAATTATTTGGTCCAAATACGACATGAAATATTTCCAACTAATATTAAAAATCGTGTACAAAGAATTTCTAATTTCCTCAAGAAAGGGCATAACTGGAAGGAAAATTATTGAAAACATGACCAAATTTCTTTACTTCAACTTTTTACAGGTTATTGGTAGTTGCTCATTGCTCTCCTTATTGAGCAATGCGTTGATTCGAATTATTATACGAATGAATAGGCCTTCAATTAAGCATTTATTGTCAAATAGATAGAAATTCTATTTAAACATGGGGAAAATGCAGCCACGTGGGCAATTTGGAAGTTGGAAAATTGTAATATCGGTATTGTTAATTATAATCATAATTGTTTTATTTGTCATATTGCTCTTCATCTTATGTAGTATAGCTCAGTAGCTACCATATATAAAATTTAAAATGAAAAATAGTAAACAAAACAATTAACAAGTAAATTGTTTTTACTTTAATTTGTTGTCAGCAATATCTCAGGGCTATATGATATTCAATATCATTAATGTGGGGCATCTGTGAACTATGCGCAAAAAACACGGTGGACGTGTTTCATATATTCTGTGAGTGTCTACACTACAAAAGTGCAAGAAAGAAACTAGAGAGAAGCACAGACATTAATTTAACCCAATTGACGCGCTCATCGTTCCCATTAATTCTACTATCGAAATCCAATAATACTAAACTAATTTAGGAAATATGTTCATTTTGGAAACAATGTATGATAATAAGAAATTTTTTACTCACGTACTAACTGTAAGTATATACATAATTATAACAAAAATGTGTAAAATTTTATAAATTAATCTTGTATGCTTTTAAAAACAAATAACATGTAAATGTACACTGATGGACCGTGCATGGTGGCAAAATGGTCTAATTAATAGTAATTAATAAATCAATTATATATATTATATATATATTCATGTAAAAGTGGGTTTGTGGTATGCAGTATAAAGGTGTATAGCATAACGGTTATGCAGTATAAAGGCAAATAGTATAATACGGCATGTAGAATATGTGCGATTAGCCTAAAGGCGGCTTGTAGCATAATTGCAATTAGTATAATTAAAAAATAGCTTTATTACTATAGAAGCATAACATTTTCAATAACTTGAGACGAATAACTTGAAAATGTACATCAAATAATTTTTATTCTTTTGCTTCTCGTAATCACCCCGCTCGTAGTCGGAACTAGGGATGTTCCACGGTTTTCCCGTTTTCAAACACTAAATATTGAATTGCTGCGGTTTCCGTGCACCACAATTAAAGACCAATACCTCATTGGAAAGGCCATAAAATTGCGCGTCTAACGGTATACTCGGCAAGCGAAATGGCCCAAGAATTCGCTCGTAATGATTTCGTTTTCAGACGAGTTTGGGTAAAAAACGGAAACGGGAAAACGGAACATGAAACTGGAAACATTGTGAACGTAGTTTTGGGCCATTTTGCTTGACCAGTATACCGTTACACCAATTTATGTTTGCAGACGTTGAGGCTGTGGGAGCATTTTCATCGTCTTCTTTCAATCCCGAAACTAAAGAACGGGTACGAAGGACTAATCCGAAACTCGCCGAGCTTCAGTAGACATCAAAGATCAAGGGTCGACTTTCTTAAATTCGCATATGTTATAGAGCAGAACTTGCCTCAACTGATAAATGAGTTTATTGAACGTCTGTTTTGTTTGTCCTTCAGCTATTGTAATAACTTGGCGATGCCACGCTTCGACAAAATTATTGGTTCTGGGCCCGTTTTGTAGAACAAGCATCAATTTATACTAATTGCCCTTTTTTAAGGTAGTCTGAATGACATTATGCTAAGTGATGATGGGGATTATGCTAATTGCCTTTATACTGCACACTTTATACTGCATGACCGTTAAGCTATACGCCTTTATACTGCATGATAATCTGGTATTGTAGTGTTCACATTTTAAAATGTTCCTAAATTAAACAGTAAATGTTTATTGTCATGCATTTATGAATATCCAAATGAAAATTTCAAAACGTCCGCAACTTTTGTTTGCTGTGTTCTGCAGGAAATATTTTTATGGCAACTAATACAAGGTTAAGTTGGTTACGTGAAAGTTAAAAAATATCCAAGTTGTGTCAATCAGTTATTATCGGTATTTCCAGGTTATTAGTAATTCAGGATATTTTGCCTGTTTTTGTTGTTTTGCATTTAATATACCTACATATGTACCAGTGTGCAAACAGAGAACATTTCCTGTTGAATTAAATATGCCAAATATAAACTCCAATGCTCGCGGATGCGGATATATTATTTGTGTGGGTCGTACATAATTCCACCGACAATCAATGCTGAGCATGTCAATCAATTCTAGTAAATAATTTACAAGTTAAGTATTGGTCGCAATCGTATTTGTTTGAAACGACTTATTTAAATAATCGAATGCAAATAAAAGCTAAACTTAATAGGAAAAACAATAACGTTATTTTTAATAAACAACCTTGCCTTTATTGTGCAACCAGCTTTAGTGAAGCTGAGATATACGAATATTGCAACGCGATGTCAAATTTTAAGAGTTTGGTTGGAATTTTGTGTAATCTTCTATATTGGAATGGACGGCTCGGTCTGATTCCTATAGAGTTAGACTCCAACCGCAATATAGTATTAACAATCAGCAACTCCACATCACAAGCTAAATCAAACAAAATCTGGTGTCGTGTTGGGTGGATTTCAATAATTTTCAAAAATACAAATCTCGAGTCCCGGTCATTGTGTCTTTGTTTGCACAAATTTTTCTTTCTGGCAAGGCTGGGAATCTTCATCCTACTGAAAAATTTCCAATGTCGTTCATCACCCCTTTGTAAATTGTTCACCTGTGTGATTAACTCAAGAAATTTTAAAAACGCAAAAAAGCAGAATCAGTTCCTCTACATATTTCTCGTTCAATGGTACGCCTTTTCGGTTATTTTCTATTTAATAGCTGTGCCTCTTCTTGGCTCGATCTTTCCATCAATTTTTCATCCAGTTTGCTGGAACTTGATTTTTACTCAAACCACAAATTTTTATTTTACTTTCTTTGTTAGAGTTTTATCAGGTCCAATTGATTTAGTATTCTACGTACCATTCCCATTCATTGGGATGTTAACAGTTAACCTGTGCAAGCCTTTTGATGACTATGGATTTTGTTGATATGACACTAAAAGAATTAAAATCCATACTATTAAGTGTAACTCAGATTTAAAATCGTTTCTTTTTAAAGCGGCAAAGATTCAGCGTGAACTTCAGTTATTTGTGAAATTGTGCAAAGAATGTTTCCAAGATCGAGTCCGGCTTTTGTTTCAGTTTATGGGTACAGTGGACACAATGATTAGGGATGTTCCGTTTTCAAATCCGTTTTCCCGTTTTCAAACACTAAATAGTGAATAACTGCAGTGTCTGTGAACCAACTTTAACGACCAATAGCTCATTGTAAAGCCAATAAAATTGCGCGTACGGTATACTGGTCAAATAAAATGGCCCAAAAATACGTTCACAATGTTTCAGGTTTCACGTTTCGTTTTCCCGTTTCCGTTTTTCACACAAACTCGTCTGAAAACGAAATCATTGTGAGCGTATTCTTGGGCCATTTCGCTTGACCAGTATACCGTTAGACGCGCAATTTGATGGTTCTTCCCCAATGAGGTATTGGTCTTTAATTTTGGTTCACGTATACCGCAGCAATTCACTATTTAGTGTTTGAAAACGGGAAAACCGTGGAACATCCCTAACAATGATTATGCTATATACAATTCTCGTGTTCCACAACAGTTTGCTGCTGAATTTTCTATTGGTGATTGTGTTTCTCATGGGAATGATTTTTATGCTGACTTTTTTGGAATTTGGAAGCAAGCCTATTTTGAGATCGAAGCATGTTAAAATTGCTACATCAAAATGGCACGGTGATCAGTGGTTTCGTAGATTCGGCCGCAGTGTCCCATTACTGGCTATGAATGTGGGTCCGTCTCACAAAATGGATAGACAAAGGGGTCCGGCGTTTATCAGAGTTGTTCTGCAGAGAACATTTTTTCTCGTGATTAGTTCAAAGCAGAGAAGTTGAATAAACAAGTTTTGTAATGCAATGCATCAAAATATTTCTGCCTTTCTTTGATATTTATATTCTCGTTCTTCACAAAAACAAAAGCCAGTCAAATGTGAAAACTGTGGATGATGTTGAGGAATAAAACAAAATACACATCAGCAATGCGCAAAATAAAAATTCAAATAAACATTTGGAATTTGTGTAATTTGGCAATATTTTTAAATGCGAATGCAACAATAGCAGATTAAAAGCAATTTTACATTAATCATTTTGAAGTTTGAAATATCATATAATACTGAAAGCAAATTAAAGTATGTAAATTAATTTTTTAAGCGATATTATTAAAATGCTTGCCTTGCTTACTCTTTTTTATTTTAAATTAAACAAAGATATGGCAGCTACTGAGCTACCTACTACATTAAGATAGGAAGGGCGAAAGGACAAATAAAACAATTATTACCAATATTTGCTTTACAATTTCCAAATTGTCCACGTGGATGGGTTTTGTCCTTGTTCGGATAGCGTTTCCACTTGAACAATGAACAGATAATTGAAACTCGCATACCAATGCAAACATAATTAAAATAATGAGGCAGATGACATTGACGGTATTTTGGTGCTTTTATCCCTTTCCCATCCACGAAATTTATTTATTCAATTTTGTTGACTACAATATTTCTTCATGTACCGATACGATAGAAGACATACATCATAGATACAGTTTTATATTGGTTGTAACGATGAACGATTTGCACTAAAATATAAGCCTGCCTATTGACGAAATATTTTCGCCTACGTTAACCTTACTGCTATGAAATTAACGCAATATCCCAGTGGATTTCCGGTATGTTGGAATTTTAATACTGGCATATTCATAAAAGTATAACAATAAAAAATTTACTGTGTAAATTTAGAAACACTTTTTAAACGAGAATACAACAATAACAGATTAAAAGCAACATGAATCATATTGAAATATTATATAGCCCTGAGATATTGTTGAAAACAAAATAATTTTAAAGTAGAAACAAATCATATTTTGGACGATATAAAGAAAATAATTGTCCAGGGGCGGAAAATACAGCGGTGCAGACGGTGCAATGCACCGGGGCCCACGCGACCCAAAGGGTCGCAGGGGGCCCACGGTCCTCTCATAAAATTACAAAAATATGCTAAAATTGACTGCAACTAAAACTTACAAACTATAAATGCATACGACCTTTGAAATGTTTATGAATCGTGCAGTGTCAATGCCAAATGTATTTTGTAGCAGCACCGCAAGGTCAATCTCAATCTATGCTTGGCATGTGGTCGGACCTCACAATCAATACGGATTCATTCCAATATGTAAGTCTTAATTACCACTTTATTGAAGAGTATCATATGAGAATAAGATTGATCAGTATAAATTAGAATTACTTTATTTGTTCATTTGATTGTTTTTAAAATATTCCCAAATCATAAAGGGCCTTTATTAAAGGCTGTGGGTGGCGCATCAAAGAGAATGACAAGGAAGAAGGTTTGGCAGAATTGCTAATTTAGCACAGAAGTGGAGGTTTTGCGCAAAAAAATCAAGTCTGTCCGTCAAATAAACAATTGTGACTGTTTGCCTGTAGAAACTGCCGGAAAAGCTGGTGACTGGAAGTACACTGATAATAAAATTTGCTAGTGTATTGGATGCTTCTCAAATGACAGGCAGGTTTAACAATACAAGCTGTATTCGACATTCTGGTTTTATAATATTTTCTTTTCAAAAATATCTACATACTGGTCCTAGAAACGTATGAAATGAACAATGTGTCACTGTCCGTTAAATTTTTTTTTCCAGATTTCGCCGATTTAAGTGTCGATTCAATACAATTTGAGGTCGCTGATTACGAAT
>VYYJ01004801.1:0-12491 GCA_021029165.1 Cyphoderus albinus
ATTTTCTCTTCTGAAGATGATTAAACAATTGTTTCTGTTATAAATAGCATAGAGAGACTTTGAGTATTGTAATTTTATTTGGACTTCGCTTTTTTGTTCCAAAAAGTTATAACTTAGCACTGTCTTATTAACTTTATACAAATGTATTTTTATTCGCCGTCAACATAATCTGCGATTGCGAATAATCATCGGATAAGTGTTATTTATTTCTATCCATAGCCATGAGCGTACTTTATGGTTTCTTGTAAGGCTTCATAATGTTTGTAACTACTATTTTACAAAGAGATAAATTTTGTGTGATAACTTTATATAAAGCTTGCCTATGCATAATATCTATGAGTTTACTGAGCGCGTGGCACAAGTAAATTTTGCGAATACCACATAAAAGTGAAAGGACCAACATTTCCGTGTTGGAAATTATTTCTGTCATGTATGATTTTTTGAAAATAGACGATTGTCGAAGTAATTGTGAAATATACACAGATTTGGGTGCTTCCGAAAATTTGCAAACCTGTCAAGCGTAGTAATATTGAATGGATGTTTAACTGATTTGATTTGTTAGCGGAGAATTCTCACTAGATTGATAAGATAAAGAATACAGTTGAAGCCTGAAGAGATTGAGATTTTTCATTTTTCAATTTTTCATCTAGACTGTAACTTACAGATCGCAATAATTCCAATGGTTGTTTTAAGCCGTAATTATTTTTATTGTATATTGTTTACTGGAATTCTCAAATAAAAGCCGTTTTTATTGGAATTTACGATATTATGCCTTATAGTAAAATTGTATGACTTACATACGTGTAAACTTTTAATGTTACTTGAATAGGTACTCAAAAATTTAATTAAAAGACTATTAGCCATTGACTGATGTACATTAGTATGTATTATAAACTTTAAGCTTTAAGTTGTTTAATACGTATAAAATAATGGGTTAAAATACAAGATAGAAACTTCAACAAGTTATGTATATATTAAAAACAATTTTCCTTCAATCAAACACTTCAAATGATTTGTAAAATTTCTACAGATAATTTAAGCTTGAAATTTAACTAATGACTTTAGGCCATAGACATTTTTTTCCTTAAAATATATTATTTTTAAAAAAAGTAGTTATAAAGTGGTTTTGAAACATTTTTCTCATATGGTTTAACAGTTCAAACATAAGTGATTAGTCATTCAAAAGATGTTTTGCTTAGGTATTCCAATGATTAATAAAGATAATAAAAAATATTTAGAAAATTATTGAATTTTAAATAAGTCACGATATTTGTTAAACTGACAATGTGATAAAATTACACCTTTCACTTTTAGAAAAATGACGTATGACGAAAATTGATTAATTTCTTCGAGAGTAAATTTTAATGTTTTTACCTTCAAGAATTAACCCATGTTCGTTCCTGTACAACCAAATATCTCTTCCATCCCTGTCAGACTGCTCTTCTACTTCTGGAATATCCACCACAGGGATTTCGAAAACGATCTCTACCCTCTGTGTGATTCGGGGGCTTCGGAGGATTGTTTGATCTCGTCCATCCCAGTTATTCAAAATAATTTCGTGGTCTGCGCTTGAGGGTGGCAGGGCAGTGAGATAGACTCCATTCCCATAGTAGGCGTCGCCTCTGGACGACGATGATGCCCTTATAAGACCACTTTTAATGATTGCCTGAGCACCGGTCGAATTTGTATAATGGTAGAGGTATTTGGGTTTGCTAAAAAATATGAAAATGATTTTCTAGACAAAGTCTACAATTGTTTAAAAAAAATTCTTTGTGTGACTTTTTACCCCATTTTCGTCGTGTTCACGTTATTTCTTTGCAGTAAAGTACAATGGAATAAAACCAATGGCTAGAACTGGAACTATGACTATGCGTTTGTTGAAAATGTGAAATGATGTCAATGATGTCAATTGAGCGTCAAATTACAATTTTTAGCTTTTATTCACGCCGGCTCTCGGAAATATCTAAAATTTCACAATTTGCTTTAATGATTGCCTGAGCACCGGTCGAATTTGTATAATGGTAGAGGTATTTGGGTTTGCTAAAAAATATGAAAATGATTTTCTAGACAAAGTCTACAATTGTTTTTAAAAAATTCTTTGTGTGACTTTTTACCCCATTTTCGTCGTGTTCACGTTATTTCTTTGCAGTAAAGTACAAAATAAATAAAACCAATGGCTGGAACTGGAACTATGATTATGCGTTTGTTGAAAATGTGAAAGTCAATGTCAATTGAGCGTCAAATTACAATTTTTAGCTTTTATTCACGCCGGCTCTCGGAAATATCTAAAATTTCACAATTTGCTTTATTAGTAAGTGTACAGATTCACTAACTCAAGACAGATTATTGCTTTTAAGTGAAATGGTAACAGAATACTTCATTGAAATAACGGATGTTGGTTTTGAAGATAATGAAATAGGGCGGATAATTTACATTTTCTCCTCTTAGGATGACTAAACTTCTTCATCATTTCTTTTACAACATCGAAACTTTTAGTATGTACTTCATTTGGACTTTGGTACATTGGCAAATTTTGTTCCAAAAAGTGAGAACTAAGCACATAGTTTTGTTAATTTTATACAAACGTAATTTTATTTGCCACCAACGTAATAAGACTTTGGCATACCATTGCGAATAATCAGCGGATAAGTGTTTTTATTTCTATCCATAACCACGCACGTACGCTATGATTGAATGCAAGGCTTCATCATAATGTACATAACTACTATTTTGCACAGAGATTATATGTTGTGTGAGATAACTTTATAGCTTGTCGTATGAATAATATGGGTTTAGTGAGCGCATGGCTTAAGCAGATTTTGCGAAGATGTTCCACTTTTGCATGTAATAAGGCTTGGGATTGAATAGGTTGAAAAGAATGTGAATATACATTATGGATGGGTATATTATACGACAAGTTTTTACCAACTGGAAAGCCAAGGCCAAATCATGACTGTTTGCATTTTGCATTGCTTCTCTCTCTCTACTTCAGCTCCACACTAAAACACTGATTACGCCAGGTACAGTCACTTACAATGCCTGTTAATGCGTTTAATGTGTTGATATAGTAAACAAATGTGTTTATTTCTGATAACAAAACGATTTTCTCGTTCTCTTTTTCGTTTCAATTTTGTAAAATTAATAATCCTTACCAGTTTAAAATACCAGTATAACAATTAAAATCTTTCGACTAAACGCTCAAACAAATTTGCTGCATAATTTGGTTTTGTGAACTACATCAATAAATAAAATATGGTTACTCCAATTTCATCGATCCTCCCCTGGGTCAGGTACTTTTGGGCACAGCATTTAGCACCAAACAATCCGGGTACTTTTTACTGTTCTAAATATATACATAGGTAGACCAAATACTAGAAAATTTTAAACATTAAATGTCATCCAATTTTAACTGACCGTAGAAATACTGGAGCACACTTATCAGGTACGGTCAGACCTAAACGAGAAGATCTCGATATGGCAAGGCGATATCACAAACTTGGAGGTTGATGCAATCGTTAACGCAGCAAACCGTTCACTGCTCGGAGGAGGCGGAGTTGATGGAGCAATTCATAGAGATGCAGGAGAGGAACTATTTGAGGAATGCTCCAAGTTGAACGGATGCGAAATTGGCGAAGCAAAAATCACAAAAGGATATAAATTACCCGCAAAGCGTAATTTAACGTGTTTATAATATTTATTTAAATAGCATTTATTGAAGCAAAATATCTCAACTAAAATTTTGTTTGATTTAATTTAAAATAGATGTTATTCACACTGTGGGAACAATGACCAAAGATGCACAGGAGCTGGCCAAAGCTTACAACAGTTGCTTCACTTTGATGCTTCGAAACTCCCTTCGGTCAATTGTAAGTTTGTTCAATCATATGAAAATTATTAGAAAGAGTTGGAATTGCCTGTGTAGGTTAACTAATGTGTTGATGACAATGGCGTCTTTACTCATAGGCATTTCCCTGCATTAGTACGGGAGTTTATGGCTATGACCCGGAACAAGCTGCTCATGTTGCAGTATACCAAGCCAGAAAATTTCTAACAGAAAATCATGAGAAAGTAGATCGGGTCATTTTCTGCGTTTTCCTGGACTCTGATTTGAAAATCTACGAAGAGATTATGCAGCGTTACTTCCCTGTGTAATTTAAAATTAAAACTACTTCATTTTTAATTTTCAAATTCATACATATAACAGATAATTGGAACTCTAATAATGCTACAATAATGATCTATTATTTTTAGCACGGAACCTCCAGCAGATTATACCTCCAAGGATTTTGAAGCGTACGTCAAAGCAAATCCGGAAGCAAAAAAAAGTTACGCAGATGTGCTGAAGAAGCCTAATGTGCGAGAGGTTACGGATTGGAGTCAAATCTCTTCCAAAGTTTGAAGAATTTTATAAGCAATTCTATATGTATAAAATACATACTTTACTTTAATACTTACTAATATTTACTAACTTGATTCGAAATGAAGCACTTTTATTTTGTGATCTCTAACTATTAACAAACTAAACCAAAATCGCAATTAAGTAAATATTCATTCGTATAAGCATCATTTATACAATCTATGTAAAATGATTAAACGAGTAAACCTACTATATAAAATCAAGATAATTTGTCTTGCTTTGTATTGCATGATTTTCAGCTAATTATAATCTGATTTAACCAAATATACTTGATTTGGAAGTGTTGTCGCAAATACATTGTTTCATTTAGATTAACGACGACGGCTATATCAATTTATATTTATTTACTACATTACAACAAAGTAACACTCCATTAAAAATATTCCACAAAATGTAGAAATATTTAAGGAGGGTTTCATCATCTTTATTTGGAATATTTAGAATTCAACTTATCGCTAATATTCTGTTATCTCTTAACAATAACATGAAGTCATGATGTGATACACGCATGAACGACAAAATTGTTTGATGTCGGGTTATTTAATGTAATGTAAATACAGAGCGAAATTTGTTATAGCATCATCATCATCACACAGTCCAGCAAAATCAAGTTAATATAATATTCACGTTGTTTTATACTATTCAATGTATCATGTCACAGCATTAAGAATGATAAGCGAGACTGAAATATGAGGTGACAATATTTTGTGCATGCATTAATGTTAATATTATTTTAAAGCTTTTTATATTTAATTGCGCTTTGTCCCATGTAGTTTCATGTTTCATTTTGAGAAAGCCATGAAGAACTTCACATCGCATTATCTTAAACTCTTTCTGTGTAAGTAAACCTAGTATTTACCTGAATATCACAAAGCATTTCGGGCATCATTACAATTCAAGTACTGTTTCATAAACTGTTTGCAGTAAGTACATTGAAACTGTATCGAGTTCATTTTTCTGAAACGTGATGTTGTATAACGTGACAAATACAAATAATCAATCCACAACAGAATAATAAAATTTATAAATATAACTGTATGGAAACAACGAACATTTGACGACTCAACTTAGAACCTTAAAGAAGTCTTTTTCTTTCCAAATATTATACTTTCGGATATAAAGTAGACACTTACTAATTAGTAATTATAATTGTGAGCAGTTTTCACAATTAATAATTACCAGAATAATATGTGTGCTGCAACAAATCAAGGGACCTCGACATTGATATTTTATGTCAACGGAGAGAAAATAGTTGAAGCAGAGCCTGAACCGGAGTGGACACTGTCCTATTACCTCCGTGTAAAATGTAAGAGTTTTTAAATACTAGACGAAACTTTGTAATCGAACAAATTATTGTTCAAGGATTTATTTTATTGTTTATAATAATGTAATTCATAATATCTTATTGCATAGTACGGTTGTGCGGGACGAAAGAAGCCTATTGAAGCAGAGCCTGAACCAGAGTGGACGCTATCCTATTACCTCCGTGTAAAACGTAAGATTTTTTAAATAGACGAAACTTTGTAATCGAACAAATTATTGTTCAAGGGTTTATTTTATTGTTTATAAGTGCATAATAATATAATTCATAATATCTTATTACATAGTACGGTTGTGCGGGACAAAAGAAGCCTGTGGTGAAGGTGGATGCGGCGCATGCACCGTTCTTCAATCCAAGATTGATAAAGAAACTGCAAAAATAATGTAATCGTTTATAACTGAAAAATATTTGTAATTTGTCAAAAAATGATTTTATAAACGAGTATGATGTTTTACTATGTAGTAATATTGCCATCAACTCCTGTCTGACGCCATTATGCTCAGTCCACGGAACGGCAATCATCAGCGTTGAAGGTATTGGTTCTGTACGCAAAGGTTTGCACCCAGTTCAGGAGAGAATTGCCAAGAGCCATGGCACACAATGCGGTTTTTGCACTCCGGGCTTCGTTATGTCAATGTATGCGCTTCTACGAAACAATCCGCAGCCAACAGAAGAGGAAATGGAGGACGCTTTCCAGGGAAATTTATGTCGGTGCACGGGATACAGACCGATAATTGCTGGTTACAAAACTCTGTGTAAAAAGGAAGGTGCTGGAGTCCACCAGGGCATTGCAATTGGAGGATGTTACGGACCAATAGGAAACAAATGTGGTGGAGGAGGATGCTGTGGAGGAAAAGTTGGTGCTGGATGTTGCATGAACCAGGATCAAGATGGAACAAGGAGAGAAGTTGCTGATACATTGTTCGATGAGAGAGAATTTAAGCCATATAACCCTTCAGAGGATATTATTTTTCCACCCGAATTACAGGTAATGTACTAAAAAGCTAAAAATATTGTTAACCTGAAAACAAAACTGCTAAATTAGTAATGATAATTTTTTTTTTAAATTTAGCTTGACAAACAGATTCAGACAACTGACTTAATATTCAGAGGAAAAAATGTGCAATGGTACAGACCAACAACTCTTGATAAGCTACTGGATTTGAAGGATTTGTTTCCTCAGGGGAAACTGATTGGAGGCAACACTGAGATTGGTACACACGTGCAAAAGATTGCTGGTTATCTTTTTGTATGGTTAACGCATGCAAAAAACTGTTTTGTATTTTACAGGAATCGAGACACGTTTCAAGCAGCAGCAATATCCAATTTTCATCCAAGTGTCTGATATTGCCCCACTGATGAAAATTGCAATTAAAAATAACCATCTGAAAATTGGCAGTGCTGTGACACTTTCCCAGTTGAAAAAGTTTTGTCACTACCAGTCCAAGAAGGAACCCTCTGGAAATGTTTTCCAGGCTATTGACGAAATGCTACAGTGGTTTGCTGGCCAGCAAATCAGAAATGTTGCCACCATAGCTGGCAACATTATAACAGCCAGTCCAATCTCCGATCTGAATCCGGTTCTTATGGCGTGTCGCGCTAAGCTCAACATTCTCTCTGCAAAAAATGGAAGGAGAACGGCGACAATGGATGAGTCATTCTTTCCAAAGTACAGAACCACAGACTTGAAACCGTTTGAGGTGCTCGAGTCGATTGAAATTCCACTGACAAAGAAGAATGAATTCGTCTGGGCGGCAAAACAAGCTAGACGAAGAGAAGATGACATTGCCATTGTGAACTCTTGTCTTAGAGTTGAGATTGATCTGGCATCCGGTCAAATTCAAGATGCGACAATGGCTTTTGGTGGAATGGCGGCGACCACAAAGATTGCTCAGAAGACGTCTCAATTTTTGATTTCCAAGTAATTAGGGCTTTGTCTTATCATGATATTAACGCTTAATCAGTAACTAACTAATGTGATATCCTGTAGGGAATGGAATGAAGAAACTCTCGATGCAGCTTCCAGCCAACTCTTCGAAGAACTCGTTTTACCTCATGACGCCCCCGGAGGGATGACTGTTTATCGACAGACCTTGGTCCAAAGCTTCTTCATGAAATTCTCTGATGCTGTGTCTTCCTGGTTGTCTTCACTTGATTCTGGTGTCAACAGCAGCATTTTCTCTAACCAAAAATACGACCCGAGTTCTTTAACACCAATCACCAGAGGACCAACTTCTGGTGTACAGTTGCACCAGATCGTGCCAAATAATCAAAAGGTCCAAGATTTAATCGGTCGTCCAGTTGTCCACCTAGCCGGGTTAAAGCACGCCACTGGTGAAGCTGTCTACACAGACGATGAGGTCCCAACTCAAGGACAGCTCCACGCCACATTGGTCGGAAGTCCAGTAGCCCACGGAAGAATTCTTAAAGTGGATCCGTCCAAGGCTCTCCTCTATCCGGGAGTTGTGGCTTTCTTCAGTGCGAAAGATATCAAACCGGAGCAGAATATTTTGGGTGCTTTCAAACTCGAAGAGGAGATATTTGCAACTGAATATGTACTTACTTAATGATTAAAATTTCCAATAAATTATGTTGTAATAATGTAGCAGTGAAATAATTTTGTTTGTCAACTTTTTAAGGTACATTGTCAAGGCCAAACAATTGGAATGGTCATAGCGAATGACCCATTCGTCTCCGAGAAAGCTTCAAAGCTGGTCAAAATTGAGATTGAGGAGTTACCTCCGATTCTGACGATTGAAGAAGCCATTGAGAAGAACTCAATTCACGGCAAACGCGAAGTAAAGTCGGGTGACGTTTCCAAAATCTTTTCCTCACCGGACGTGGAAATTCTCGAGGGCGAAATGAGAATCGGTGGACAGGAGCATTTCTACATGGAGACCCAGTGCTGCATTGTGACCCCAAAGGAGGACGAAGAACTGGATGTGTTGGTCAGTGTCCAGGGTCCAGATAGTGTGCATCGCCACTTGGCACATACTCTTCAGATGCCTGCCAGTCGCATCAGAGTGAGATGTCGAAGAATGGGAGGTTCTTTTGGAGGAAAGGAGACAAAGCCTATTTTGCTTGCAATTCCAACCGCATTGGCCGCAATGAAACTGGGGAAGTCTATCAGAATTGTGATGAATCGCTGGGACGACATGATTATCACTGGTGGTCGTCATCCCTACCTCTTCCAGTACAAAGTGGCTTATACGAAAGAAGGTGAATGCTTAATTTATTTATTTATTTAGATGACATTTGTGAAAGCGACATTTGAACTATTTAAACATGTTCTTTGATTTAATTTTAAGAAGGAAGAATTCTCGCGATTCATGCTAAATTTTATTCTAACGCTGGCTTCAGTGAAGACCATTCATCGCCGGTAATGCAGAAAATGCTGTGGGCCATTGATAACGCCTACATCGTTCCTAATTGGGATGTGGAGGGTTTCATCTGCAGAACCAATCTTCCTTCCAACACGGCATTTAGAGGATACGGCGGACCTCAGGGTTCCATCTTCATTGAGAACATTATGGATGCCATTGCAGAAAAAGTGGGCCGTTCTACGGTGGACATTAGGAAGATGCATTTGAAAAAGGACAGCGGCAACATTGGTCATTTTGGAAATAAAATTGAAGATGTCACAATTAGGCAATGCTGGGAAGAGTGTGTCTTGACTTCCAGATACTACGAGAGGCTCCAAGAAGTTGAAAAATTCAATGAAGGCAGTCGCTGGAAGAAAAGGGGAATCAGCGTGATGCCCATGAAGCACACTGTGGGATTCCAGAAAAATTCGATGAACCAGGCCACGGCAGTCGTGATGGCGTACACAGATGGCTCTATAGGCCTGACCCATGCTGGAACAGAAATGGGTCAAGGGCTCATCACTAAAATGGCTCAGGTTGCTACAAGAGCTCTAGGAGGTCACGTGCCACTGGAAAGAATTCACTGGTTTGAGACAGCCACTGATAAGATTCCTAACGCGACGGCGAGCTGCGGAAGCTTCAGTGCTGATCTTAATGGAATGGCGGTTAAGATTGCATGCGAGAAGCTCCTGAAACAATTGGAACCAATCATGAAAGCTAATCCAAATGGGAATTGGAAGGATTGGGTGTTGACGGCTTATGACAATCGTATCAATTTAACAGCAGTGGGATTTTACGAGTAAGTTATAAATCGACAGCTAGAAGCTCAAATTAAGTTCACGGATAACATACGTTTTATTGTAGGGTTGACATTGGGTTCAACTTCAACAACCCCAAGGATGTATCAAAGAGTCCTTATATGTACACAGTTTTTGGCGTAGCATGCTCTGAGGTAGAAGTGGACTGTTTGACCGGTGATCACAGCGTGCTTCGTACAGACATTGTCATCGATGTCGGAGAAAGTATGAATCCTGCGGTGGACATTGGTCAGATTGAAGGGGCCTTTATGCAGGGTTATGGGTTGTTTACGATGGAGGAACTCCTTTATTCTCCAAGGGGTCATTTGTTGACTAAAGGACCCGGAATGTACAAGATTCCGGGAATGGGAGATATCCCCAGGCAAGTAAATTGTAACAAAATTCTATAATAGTTTATAACAATTTAAATTTTTATAATTTTATATTTCACATTTCAGACAGTTTAATGTTAGCATGCTGAGAGGAGCTCCGTGTCCCAGAGCCGTATACTCGTCAAAAGGAGTTGGAGAACCGCCGCTCTTCTTGGCTGCGTCAATTTACTTTGCGATTAAAGAGGCGATAAAAGCAAAGAGAAGAGATTCGGGAGACTCGACGTTTTTCAGGTTCGATTGTCCTGCAACAGCCGAACGTATTAGATTAGCGTGCGAAGACGAGACGGTGAAAACGATAAGGAGTGAAATGGACAAGAGAAGGGGGCAAAATGAGAAAGTTGTGGGTTGGGCTATTACCGTCTAAAACTGTATTTTGTCCGAAACAATCATTAAAATATCTACATAAATACGTATGTACGTGTAAAATGGATATTAAACTAAAATTGTGTAACGAGTTGCACGAAAAATATGAAATTTTTCTTTTATCTTGTCTGCGTTAAAATGTTTATTTCCTTTTTTAATTTGTTTTAAAGCTGTCTATATTAATGTAAAAAAAGCATGATAATTTATTTCTGGAAATCGACCTGCGTCAAATGTTTACTCTGCCAAAGTGCCAAGTGTAATTGGTATCACGTGGAATCATTTCAATTGACTTGGCTCATTTCATAAATTTGTAAATAATAACGGTTAATATAATGTAATTAGTTCACTGGAAACAAGCATATTATTATACCGTTTTACGTCATACAAACATGTTTCAAATAGAAGTGAAGTGGTCGTTTTTTGCTGTTATTCTAATTTTAAAATCAATTACAATTTTCTAATACCCTTACGATTGGGGAGATGAAAAAATGTTAGGTGTAAAGGACGAGTATATAAGTTGATAGAAAAATCTTCACTCTACTCATTACTTGATTTTCATTCTTCTCTTGACATTCCAACAATAAATCACTGAAAATGGGTTTCGTCCAAAATTTACTTGGCTGTGCTCTCTCAGTCTTGTTAGTTTCGACCGGTTCACTGGCCCAGACGACACCCTCTCCAATTGAAGAAACCCAGCTTCTGACACATTACCCTTTGCAGGTGAGCACGAAATGTGGAGAGGTTCTCAACTGCAGTCGGAATGGAGGTATTTTTTACAAACCCACAGAAACTGTGAGTTCCAATGAAAGGTGTGCGTGGATCATTTCCATTCCACATGCTACCGGATATAAACTGAGTTTCGTCTCTTTGGGTTACTGGCCCGTTGGAGGAATAATGAGCACCAACAAGGCCACACCTGAGTACCAAGTGATTGTGTCAGATTTCAACAGGGGCAGATCACCAACTCATTCCGTTCCGTAAGTTGACAACTTCACTTTGGTATGAATGAATACTTTCAAATTCAAACGGCAGTATTTTAATTCTGTTAAACTATAAATGTCACTTAAGTATCTCTACGGGCCACCAAATGGTATTCCAAAACGCTAGCGCACTTGTAATAACTTTCTACACTACTCAACTCAAGACCAGCTATGAAGGTTTTGTGCTCCAGTACGAAGCACTGTTTAACTCTAGCAAACGGATCGTGAATGCGTTGTCCGAAAATTTCGTGATTGGAACGGACAATTATCATATGAAATACCCCACGAATCCCAACTATTACGCCAGTTACCAGAATAAGGAAATGAGTATGTTCCTATTTGCCCCACCGGATAATAAGGTCAGAACTGGAGTAGTCAACAAAATTATCTACGGGAGAGTCAGCTTGGAGGGAGTTTCCTGTAATGATTACCTAAAAGTGTATAAATTTGACCCGGTCACACAGTGGAATTTTGTGGGAAGGTATGCAATGGAAATGATTCAAAAATTAAAATAGATTTATACTACGGAGAAAGATTAATGGTTTAAATTTTTTGAAAATATTGAAAATAGGATTTGTGGCAATATTCAAGAAGAATTGATTTCCAGTGAAGATTTGATTCTCATCGTTTTCGAGACTAGTGATAACTACGCATACCAAGGATTCCGTCTTGCCTACGCATCCGGTCTGAATTGAAAAATTTATAATTAATGACAATCAATACAGGTAGCAATGCACAATTTGTGAAATCCTATTTTTAAATGGGGAAAAAAGAAAAATATAAATAAATTTTACAACTTTCTCCAATATAAAGAAGAACATTTATTTACACTTACATAATTTGGGACTTTGATTTCCGA
>VYYJ01004802.1:0-12489 GCA_021029165.1 Cyphoderus albinus
GTTGGTTGATGCAGGCATGCTCCTGTTAAAGGAAAACAATGTTGATAATCACAATGGCACAATAATATCGAAAAGCACAGGTGTTTTGTTAGAAGAACTGGCTATAACGATGTACGTAAGGAATGAAAATCTTTGATAATAATCCTGTATATTTAACTGTGATCATATCATCATCATCATCATCAACGTTTATGATCAGCGGTCAGTGGCACTTGACTTGGTGCCATCATGCCAGCATTCGGTCACTCAGTCACTAAGTCACTATAATCTTCCACCAACTGGGATAAAGCCAGCCAGCAACTCCAATAAATGGATGCTGAGTTGGTGAGTCAATGTTGCATTTATACTGACCATTTTCTACTTTGTTTTTAAACAGTTGTTTACTTGTAGTTGGATGCAATTCAGGTATGCACCTATATGACCAAATAAGCAGTTTGAGAGAGTACAATAAAAGTGGAAAAACGTCTGCAAGGCAGAATTTTTAAAAGCTGAAATCCGTATATCTCTAAAAAAAATTCGAAATGTATATATCTAGGCGTAGATGTAAAAGCCAAGGAAGAGATTAGTAGTAAAGTAGTAATAATATAATATTAAGGTAAGCTCTCTTGGTAGTCACTTGGCCGACACTACGACGAAATTCAATATAAAGACGAAGACGAACATGTCTGCGATGATCATGTTTAGCGAAAGATAATATGCAGTAAGAGCACAATAGCAATAAGCTGCAAAACGGGTTTTCATCTTTAGTGAAAAAATTGCTGATCAGTAATAAAAAATGATGTGTGGAGGTAGTGCATATGGGTTTATAAGTATACCTGACCTGTGCTCCTCCATCTCACTCTTCTGCCCTTATGCGTTTAGTCCTCCTGTCTGGTATACTCTCAAAACACAAAAAACAATAATCCCTTGGAGGGCTGCACTTTTTTCTACATATTCATATAATGTACCTACAATGTGCATAAAACTGTGCGATTTTCTTATAAGTTCAAGAAAGAGCAGATATGAATGATTGTCAAAGAAATTGTATTAATCACTATAACCATATAGTCGTAGCTCTGCATTATTCTCAATCTTGCGAAGTAAAAGTTTTTCGTAAAAACAGGTTAACCCTTTTGCCTTGCTAAACCCAAAACTTGATGAAAAGGAAAAGCTGTCTTTTTCTTACCTAAAACAGGTTGTTGTCCATTTGGTCAATGTTATCGTCGTCGTGAAGGCGAAAAGGCAAAATATTGTTGATCACCTTGTATGAATAGATGCATGCATTTTATGTTGCAAATCATAAAAACGAAATACGTTACTGCGATACATCGCAAATGAAACTGAACAAAGACGCGCAAATGTAATAGTAGTGTGGACATTTTGTACTTTTTATTTGCATCTCCGCCGTTTTGTATGTTTGGATCATTGTTGTTATAACGGTTAGTTAACCGCAAAATAACAGTACAGTCTATGGAGATTTGTGTGTAGTTAGGCATGTGTGCGTATAACTCACGGTATAGACATCGATGTATGTTGTTAAATTTGTTTATTATTGGTTCGTTGTTTCGTATCATTGACCAAAGGGCATCCTCATCGTCACAACACGCAAAAACAAGGCTGACTATGACCACTACCATGATGATCTTCGTTATCCACATATTATATTCCTTTCATAATAATAATCATCCCTCCCCAAAGTCAGTCACTCACTCGGTCATACTAGATAGTCCATAATCATATCACTTTAGGAAACTAAACCCAAAACTTGAAGAGAAAGTGATTTTCTGATTTCTGTCAGAGGATCATCAGAGGTTCTCTCTGAGTTCAACACATTCTGCGGAGTATTACTCCCAGGTCACCAACACAGCTTTGTTTCAATTGTCAAGCAGATTTTGACCAAGATAGGTTGGGATGCTGCTCGGCTGTGGCCCGAGTTAGTTTCCACAAAATTTACTTTTCGAAAAGGAGTGCCGAAGGGACTACGTTAATCTGAAACGCGATTGTGCCAACGATTTTTTGTAAATAGTGTGTATAGTGTGAATAAAGTTTTTAAGAACTGTTTTAAAAACAAAAAGGATTTGTTCTGCTGTACTGGATCTATTTATCTATCTATTTATTTCATTTCTGTAAATACGTGCAACTTTTAGTGAAAAATTACAAATTTTGGGAAATTAAGTGATTGGTTTTATATGAGTGTGGGCGTTGGACCGGAGAGTATTATTGCTGTGTTGGTGCAGTGATAATTATGGACACAATTTTGCAACTTACACGTAGAATGGCTCATAATTCATCGCCTTCTGCTAGTGATGTGATGAAGTACTCACCAACAGACTCGTTAAAAATGAGTAACAGAGACAATAAGCGTATTGAGAGGAGGAAGCCAAACTGGACAGGTAAAAATGAAAACTTTTTTACAAAACTGTCATTGAAAGGTGAAACTGTTTTTATCTTAATGTCGAACTAAAGCTGAAGCTTAAAGTTATATCCTAAAATCGTACGCCATTTTATTGGCAACTTCGTTCCTTGTGTTTGTTGCCAATTCTTATGCTTACTGCAGCGTTCTCTAAAGTCGATTTTCTCTTGTCTTAGAAAGTTTAATATTTTGTGCAAAGCCTTTTAAAATTTTGAAAACATATAAATTGAATTAAAGAATTTATCAAAAGCATAAATGCGTACGGGGCTATTTTGTTAGATTTGCTTCATTTCGTAAGTCAAAGATTTTCGATTGCGATACAAAAGTCTTGAGTACTTTCCCTCTGGATGTTGTATTTTTAAAGATTTTTTAAAGCCATTCCCTATATATCCTCTCAAGCTTCTGAAGGCCAATTTTTTTAGCAAACGTTTAAGAAAGCATGTTTCATTCGCAGACATATTAATTGTGATTCATTAAATGAAGCTTATCAATGAGCAATTATTATAGGTGTGCAATCCATGTCTTTGTGTTCCCCGCTTTCCTTCTTGCTAAAGAGAGAGAAGTTCGGAGAAAGTTTCAAACATGTAGACATGTGTATCTCTTCGGATGTACCTTTCATGATAATTTCTCCTCCAATGACATGTTATATTTTATATTTTACAGAATCTGAAAATGTCTTCCTTCTTGATCAGTTCGCTATGCATAGAGAAATTCTCACTTGCAAAGCTACAGACGCCAGTACAAATTTGCGAAAGCAAGAAAATCTGGCGCCTCATATGTGCCAATTTAAATCAGAATAACACCTTAGTGCGACGAACTCCTGCAGAAGTGAGAAGGAAATGGAAGAATTTGGTAACTGCGGCGAAAAAAGAGGTATGGGAAATGCGTCATCAAATGCACATTAGTGGTGGCTCAGGTACAAATGGAAGAAAAATTTCGGAGCTGAGTCAAAGAGTGTTGCAACTTCATTCTAGTGGAAATATTAACAATCAATCAAATGGGATCTACGGCAGTCTCCTCAGTGCTGGGTTACTAGGAAATGCTGGGGCCGGTGACAAATTTTCGAAATACTCTGACTACATGGACGACAAAGGTTTTATTCCCGCTCATTTCACTCCGATCATTACACTGAGCGAAAGTAATAATAATCACATAATATCAGGAAATCACACGGGAGACGGACCTCCCAGTCCCATGATGAGTGATGAGGACGAAGAAGATCAGGAGTCTTCGGACTCTCGGAATGCCACCGAGTTTATGTCCGACTCGGGTGTGAATGAGCAGGAAGGAATGGAATCTTCGGGTCAATGTAAGTGCCAGAAACAGTTACGCCAGTAGCAACAGTCGCTCTGGTCGAAGCCATCACAGTGGCACTGCCAGCCTTCAGCATCAAAGGAATAGCTTGATGGCACGAGCCGGTGACCTTGGGGATGATGACGAAGAGCTTCTAGAAGATGATGAAGAAGTGGAGCTGGCAATGGCAGTAGAGAAACGATATGCGAATTACAATGGGCAATTAGCGAACGGAGGTACACTCACGAAGAGGGAGCACGGGCATGCATCAACCCTCGCCAACTTTCACCACTCATCATCCCTCGCCAATAACACTGGCCTTACGAATGGGCCAACTGCAGCAGCAGCAGCGGCCGCTTCAGTGCTTCTTGAAAGACAACATTTGCAACACTTGCAGCAGCTCGCCACGGCAGCATCTTTAAGACCAGCACTTAACACGACCAGTGCGAGCCATAATAACAATAATAGCAACAGTAACAACCATCAGTCTGCTCACCCTGACGAGACGACGAATTTAAACAGAAAGTGCTCTGAATCAACAGAGGAAATTTCGCCTGGAGGGGGAAGTGGAGGAAGCGGAGATATTTTCAACAGTATCAGAAGTGCAAATCATGCAACAAACCACTTCTTGAAACTCAAAAATCATTTCGCTGCTGCGATTCAAGAGTCGGATTTACTCAGCAACTTGTATAAAGAGCGGCTTCAATTACAAATTGATGTTTTAAAGCTGAGGAAGGAGAAGCTTAATCAGGAACTCAGTAATGCCAACACAAGCCACGGAGTCGTCAGGCCCAGAATCGTAAAATGTGGTCTGCGATTATTACGTGGCAAAAACATGATTCGATATCGGTCAAATTTGTATAACTATAGACTCGCCAGAGCTCGTTTAAATGCAAGCAATAATAACATTGAGCTGGTGGAGAAAAACAACGGGATTGACCAGAATACTGAGGAATCCGACAGAAATGAAAACAACAGTGAAATAATTGAAAGTGTGGCCATCAACAAATCAGTAGAGGCTGTCGTGAAAAAGGAAAAAGAAGGAAAGTGCGTGGTAAATGGTGACAGCGGAACAACACCAGAAGAAGAAGAGACTACAGCATAAAATATTTAATTTGTTCCACAATAATTGATACAGAATTTTATATTTATCACTCAAAAATACTCGTTCATCAAGAGCTATAATCAAAGCCAATGAAGTTTTTTAATTTTTTGTAATCCGCAGTCGCATCGAATTATTCTAGTTTTATATATACTTATCTTCCACTTACCTTTTAATTTAAGTATAATCCTGGATGTAAGATTAAGATTCTTGTTTCTTCTTGAAGCTCACTTTCTATGTTTGGGGTTCTTTTATTAATAACATTTTTACTTTGGGACCGATTTTATGAAAACTTTCCTTAATATTATGTAGAATTTTATTAACGAAGTTCTGAGCATAGAAAAGCTAATTTTATGGTTTTGTATTAAATTTCTGAATGTCCTTGATTATTCTTTTTATACATACTACACCGGCAAACTCAGTTAGTATATGTTAGTTTAGAATAGAAATATTTTATTTCGGTTAGGAGTGTCTTGTACTTCTTCCTTTGTGCAAAGTAGATTTATTAAAAAATATAGTGATATAAAAGTAATAATTTATCGTTCATTTAACTTTTAAAGTGATTATGTGACATCCGGTTAAAAAGAAATGAGTCAATTGTATTTCTAATTAGTTGACACTTTGTTGATTTGTTTGTATTTGTTTCTTCTCAAATTATAAATTTTGTAACAAGAAGTATAAAGTAGATTTTTTATTAATGCTTACTTGAACATAATGATTATTGACTCGATATGATAAACTCATTATTTTTGCATCAGAAGTGGCGTCTCCTCATTGACAGTCTCGGGTGAACAACCTGGGGTGGGCTGCAACATTCCGACCGACTCCATTGAAGAGCTTGCATAATAAAATGATCGCATAACACAAGTATCAATTATAATTTTTAATCATTACTCCCAAAACGCAAACGACAATCATTTTATAAAACATACCCGAGTTTTCCCCCCTTTCTTCCTCGGAAAGAAAATGCGGCATGCAGGAGGCAGCTTTATTATAACAAGCAAAATTGACATAATTGAAATTCGATGTAAAATGCCACCGAGAAAAATATACCACATTCACACAAAACGCTTACAGGCATAATTTAATCTTGACAAAGTAAACTAACCTCAAGCAACTGAATATCCAGGTGGCGATTATTAAGTAGCCGAAAGTAGCTGGAGAAGGAAGAATTATGACAAGAAGAAACTTAATTAAATCCATCGCTTGGTTCAAAGAATTCTGAACACCATTTATGACGCCACGTTGATTTTCATCCACACTATCCTGAAGTAATTGGGCAACGCTCAAGTCTGCTATCCAGAGTCCTGTACAAAAAGTACGTAAATTGAAATGAATCTTTTGATGCTTTAGACTTGAATTGAAACTGTCGCATTGTAAACTGTCTTACCGAATCGAGCCAAAACAATTCCTATTATAAAATAGAAAATATTCAATCGTTGCTCCCATAATTGATCAATCGTTAACGTTTCATGTGGAGTAGTGGTGGAATTCCCGAAATTGTAAGGATTCAAAATAGCACTTGGCTCGAAAGGTGATCCAGGCATGAATATTGAAATGACACAGACTAAGGTGCAGGCTGAGTTGAGGATGTAGCCCAAAATGGCAGTCGAGTTTTTTCCAAGACATAGGTGATCCAGGTATGAATATTGAAATGACACAGACTAAGGTGCAGGCTGAGTTGAGGATGTAGCCCAAAATGGCAGTCGAGTTTTTTCCAAGACATTTTCGAATAAAAGGGTAAGAAATGCTTCCAAAGATTCCAGTTATTGCACCAAATGCTGTTAAGACACCTATAAAGCTTTCCGCGACTCCCTGGCTATAAATGTAACCTGTGGAAGCATAAATGTGAATCTCATCGAAAAGAACAAAAAAATTCATATAATATGCATTGTGAAAAGCTAACCAACGGTAATTTGGTCAAATCCCAGGACTGTCATATAAAGACATGAAAGCCCAATGCCTGCCAATTTAACAGGATGATTAAAGTACTGTCGCCAACCATTCCAGGTTTCTTTGAAAGCGCTTTTTCTTTTTACACCAGTTATACGTTCATCTTTGACAAGTTGAGGCATCCATTTGTATATAGTCATGAGAAGATAAACTTCTGCGCAACCAGATAATACATTCCATCCGGCAATGAATATCGCACCAGCCATCAAGGACCAATATGATATTAAAGCACCAATTGCCACAGGTGCTAAGATTTTTGTGGTCAGATCGATCGTCCTCATTACTGAGTTCATGGCTAAAGGACGGGTGGCATAATAAAACAATGTGACAAAATACAAAAACATCAAAATTTGATTTAAGTTGAATAAGTGGTGCCGATTGGTGTTACCAACTTGCGAGATTGTTTTCATCTCCATCAGTTAAAACTACGATCCAGTCCCGCTCTATAGCGATATCAGATGTCACAGATGCAAGTTTTGCGATTATTGAGGCAGAGATTATCAGGATATAAATAAATGTTTGCAACATTCCATTCCACAAAAGTTGAATGTCATCATAGTAGGCGAATGTTAAAACTAAAGCAGTTGAGCCGAGAACTACTGCTGTGTTCTGGACGAGTATTGACAACGTCGCAGCTTAAGTGTATAAAACAATAAGGTCCAATATTGGAATGAATTGGTCCAAGGATTATTCTGATTTGTAATAATACCTAAATACATGACAAATATTTTCATAAAAGTAAACATTTAACATTACATACATGTAATCCGTTTCGAATTATCAATCCAACTGCCTAGTAAACTTCCAAATGCAATTACTGATAGTGACGTCGCGAATCCAAGCGTCGCAGTCAGCTTAAAACATTAAAAAATGGGGTTAATTTGGACATAACAGGTAAGAATTTTTACGACGAAAAAAAAGTTCAATTAACATACCAAAAGGGAATCCGGGTACAAAATGACCATGTATAAACCAACAGCAAAGTCCCACATTCTGTCACCCCATGCCGACAGACAGTGGCTTAAGTAAATTAAGTAATACACCGTACTTCTCCTATCATTTCCACCACTTGCAACTAACATTATTAATTACTCAATTAATATATGGCAGGACCCTGGACCAAAATTTAATTCTAACACTGGTTTGCATTGATTGAATAAAAAATGTATGTTTGTTGTTGAAAACTGAACGCTTTTGTCCCTAAAAGTAAAATGACAACTCATTTTATTGTTTTATCCATTGATGATAAGAATGCAATTATGAATGGCGATTTTGTCTGATTCCAGTCCTAAATCTATTGTAGTTGAATTTTTGTTAAGAAAGAAGGTGAGGTGGCGATTACGTCATTGCATTGTGAACTAAATACATATAATTTATAACGAAACAAAAGCTTGTCATATCAAGTTTTCAACTTACACTGGAAATGAAGGGAACAACATTTTTAATCATTTGTGTATCAAAGCAGGACAGGGATCGAAATCAAACTTATAGAATTTAATAGTATAAAATAAAAACATCTTTATTAGTAGTGTGAAGAGCATTGAGAAATAAATATCCAGGTTGGTAGTAGTCATTCGCCTACTAAGAGACTGGCTAAACAGCTTCACAATCACAATGAAACTTCAATAAATACTATAAGTAGTTCAATGAAAATGATGCTGTCTAATAAAAGAACTTCAGGATTTTTTTACAGTCTATGATTATTTAATGTCGTTCTAAAACTCGTGAAGGTGACAAACACTGAAGTTTAATAAATAATGCTTCCAGCATGCGTGTAAATGTGAAACAAAGTATTGATTGGAGATTCACAAACTTGTTTTTATTTTGTTTTAAGTCTTGATGTCTCAACTTATGCCATCTAGTTATATTAAATATAGATACAATACAAATATACAAATATAGATACCTTGTTGTAGATACAAATGCTTGATAGTCTAGGTTGTAGAAATAAATGACTGTTTTACAATTAAGTGCAGTCACGAATTACAACACAATTATAGTATCTTTTTTCCAGTAATTCGTTACACCGCCATTCTTAGCGCACACAGAAACATGCTCGTTGCTTTCTTCAAAATCGAAATCACCAACTGCATCAGAATCAACAGGAGTGTTGACTTCGATTATGGGCGGCATATTTCTCGCATGAGACTCCTTCATCTTTTTATATGGCTTTCTGAGAAATTTAATTCGCGTCTGAATCGTTCTGTGAGATATAAATAATTAAAGAATAATGTGGAAAGAGTTAGTCATCCAAAATATTTATCTAAAATTGCGTGTGTGCTCTTTCTGATAAGAACTAACAAAACAACAGGGCAATCATAACCAAAATTAAACATTAAATGTTTTGTAAATGGATACCTTGGATCAATATTGTCATGCAAAACCCTGTCGAAGGGATTATGTGTCACGGGTGGTTGCTGCTCTTTCTCGTACGATCCATACACTAATTTGTACACTTTCATACCACAAATCGCACATAATATTATAATGCACGCCAACAGGAGTAAAATATATAATTAGAAGTCCGAATTCGTGCAAATTCATTCTTCGTTAATAATGAATTATATTTTCACACCAAAAAGCAAACGGGATTTTAGGAGACTCCACATTTGTGGACTTCTTTTGTTTGTCACCTATTGCAATAAGTTGTTACACAGAATTGTTGGAAATGTGGAACTAATGTGAGGTATTCTTCAAAGTTTCCTTTCTTTTATCACTGATTCCCAGGAGTCGTCACACACCAGGTATGAAGCGTGACGGGAAAATAACAATTTTAAGTCTTACCTTTCAGTTTGATGATGTGACGACTCGTCACTGACGAGTCATGTGGTGTTTTGCATGTTATTGCTGGCTGGAGTTATTATCAACATACGTGAAACTATTTACTATTCCGAAGCATGGCTTTGGGAGGATGAGTTACACGGTAATAATCGTAAAATAATGACAAGGATGATGTAAATGAATGAATGATGTAGATGAATGATTCAAAAAATGATAATTAAAGTATCAATGAATCTTTGCTGTCTGCCGAGTGCCGTGTTTTCGTGTTCATGTGGATGCTGTGCGGAACTAAATCATCGTATTAGAATTTCTTTCCAGATGCGCTTCCTTGACATAGCATGATACGATATTTCGCTAATGAGCTAACAAATCTCCTTTCCTTTCATTATGAGTCATATAGAATTCACGCAATTGTCTGGTTATCTATTTCAAGCAAACACAGAAATCAAATAATAATTTCAAATATGATATACAGCTTGAATATTTATATTCCACCGCAAACAATTTGCGTGAATGTTGCAACTACAGCTTACCACGCACTGATACTGATACTATTTACCTCACACAATATTCTGTAATTATTCTGGATTTACATTAGACATTAGAATTATATCTGCGGAGACTTTGTTTCTATTAATCCTTTTTGTGTCGATCGCAATTGTATGACTTTCGCCAGTTTCGCCGAATTTAAAAAATTATGCATTTGCCTTCCAAATGGGGACACTATGTAATCTGTGCATTAGGGTACGAGCCTATTAGGGTACGAGTATTATAAATAAATTATTTAAGTATAATCAAAATAATGAACGATATAAATAAATATAAATGACTGACACTTGTTTATAAATAACACATAATAATATGGGAATGGGAATGTAAATCCTAGTTAAGAAAAACATAAATGATGACATGATGAGCGACGATTGAGGATGTACTGAAGATTTGCATATGTATTACATTAGAAATGAAATCTGTCTGGACACTTTTTATAGTTTCCCTACTATCTTACGTAGTTTATGTTTAATTATCGAATTACCCAGACTATGGTGTATGGACTAAGAACAAAAACTACAAATCCTTAACGAAGGGAGACGTGTCTTTCTGATACTCCGAAGATTACGTTCATTCAACGTTCTAATGTTTTAGGTACGTTTTAGATTTTACAAAGTCCTATCATTTGGATGTCTATCGATACAAATGAGACACACAGATAAAGAAAATGGTCGTTTATTTTACAAGTGAGACATTTTTTTTTTGATTTTTCGACTTTAGACATTCTTCGTTTTGAAAATAAAATCACATCTACCATGAAATTGTAAATTGAAATTGTTTGTATTTACATAAAAAGGCTTGACGTATTTATTTACAAAGTGAAACCTTAAATTACAAATTAAGGGTTCCATTCCATGCATAAACGTTTGATAAGATTTCATTTGCATACACAATACTCGCATGCGCATCAAACTACGCTTTTCTGCTATAGAACCGAACGTTGAATTTTAATTAACCCTAATTTTATTACGTTTTCATCTGGAGCTTCTTCGTGATTCGTGAGTATTTCTTTTAGCGGAAAAGCCTTTTTGTTTGACGAATTCAAAAGCCGAAAGCTATAATAATATGTATGTAGCAATGCAAAGACGGTTGATCACAGCATGCTGTGTCGTTCATTGATCAGAAAGGAGAGAAGTCCAATGAACACAGCGTAAAAGTACTGGTATTAATTTTTTAGCACTACCAGCAGAATTAACCAAGTTGTAGCTGATTTAAAAGTAACCCGGAACGCGACCGGGAGAGAAAAGCAGCTCGAATCGGGTAGAGAAATTCCATTTCCACTACAACACATGAGCGAAGCGTTCCACTCTAAACAACGGCAGAGAGAGTAAGTACTTAAATTCACATTAAAAAATAACTAGTCATTAGTCATTAGTATTTAGTTACTCTTGTCCTTATTTTCAGTTTGAGAAACGATTTTGAATTTGATATTATTTAACAATAAAAATCAAACCTTTTTCCGGTGTACAGCTGGCATGGCGTGGCAATATGCAGTTAAATTAAATTGTGCTCCACTTACAAATTGATCGTTCATAATCATATGGTTGAGATTCTCAAGTTGAAAATAAACTTTTAGTCTGGTCTGGGGGATGGGTTATGTAATTTACTATTAGTTAAGGGGAATTAATGTTTATTTAACATCGTTTAGGTTTAAGGCTGTCTGTATTTGGTCATTTGGTGAAATATCTTTCATCTTCGGGGAGCCGAGTGGTTGCCGTTACCAGTACCCCTCCCGTACAGCAGGCAGAGTGGCTACATTAGATAACTAACCTGGATCCAATCCGTTTGGTTGTAATTATTAATTTGCTACAAGTAGCAGTTACAACTTTTTTGTAAGTAAGTACCGTTTTCTTCTATTATTTTACACCGAATTTAAAATACATGTACGACTGGCACTGAACAAAGTAACTAACCGTACACTTTCATTGATTTGACCAGGTTTTGGAACAAAATGGAAGCATCGCCTTCATCATCGGCGGCACCGGCAGTGCAGGTTCAAAGCGTGTCCCTTTCCTTGCCACTACCAAATCCGCCTGAATGTAAAAGAATTTATGTGGGGAATTTGACTCGCGACATAACTGACAGCCTTCTTAAGGCATTATTCGAGCAGTTTGGCGAGATTTCCAGTTGTAAAATAATTAGGCGCTGGGAAAAAGACCCTTATGCATTTATTGAATTTGCCCAACGTAATTCTGCGTACGTGGCTATAACATCAATGACTGGACGGCACTGCATGGGAAAAAGGTTGACCGTTAATTGGGCCAGGCAGCCGGGGGAAGGAAATCAAACTCAAAGCGGAAATGCGGAAGGTGGTCATTACTTCACTATTTACGTTGGTGGCTTATCTAATGATATAACTGAGGAATATCTGCAGACTGAGTTTGGGAAATTTGGAACGATTAGTAGCTGCAAAATT